>PVIJ01006637.1:0-90175 GCA_004024925.1 Scalopus aquaticus
AAAGAAATTTATGGGCCAACTGTGACGATCTGAATAAGCATTTCATCACCCTAGATCACACCCAGTGTTAACATCAACACCCTGAACTTGGCAACTGCTTCAGTTATGTGAAAGAATGGTCTTATTTTTATTTGTTTATTTTTTACAAGCTGGGGTACAGGCCAGAGGCGTGGGGCGGCGAGAGGGCTCACCAGAGACAGAGTGGGGAGCAGAACAGGCAGATCAGAAATACACTGCTGAGGGGAGCAGCGGGCGAGGCAGGAGAGGTCTGCCGCACCATGTGGGATTCTCCCGGGCTGGGCATCAAACTTGCGTCGCCGCTGCCGACAGGTCCACAGCGCAGCGCTCAACCACTACGCCACCAGGGAGGCCCTGGTCTTATTTTTAAAGACTTAAACTGAAAAATTTATGGGAGTAGCTAAATTATGGGATTAATCTGGATGCAAATATCTTTCAAATGATTCAGAGAAAAAGAGAGTGATAAAGCAAACATGGTAAAATGTTACCAACAGGTAAATTGTGGTCAAGGGTACATGGATCTTGCTTTCTCCTGCCACTTTTTGGGATTAAAGTTTTGGGGAAAAAAAAAAAAAAGAGCTGGGACAAAAAGCCCATCTTTGTTTTAAAGTTTTAGACATGATCTAGAATGCCTAGAGTCAGCAAATATTTACAGAGAAGGCTAAGCAGGCAAAAAGGAAACTAATCTCAAGTATTAATGATAATCTGTTCATACACATTCCCTTCAAACACATGAAGTCTACAGCAGAAAATCATTGCCTAGGTGGAGACCTTAAGTTTAAAGAGCAACTTTTATTATTATATTGATGTAGTACACATAATTATTATATTGATGTAGTACACATCAGAAGCAAATCTGAGAGAGAATTTAGCATTATAAAAAATAAGACATTGCCGATACTTAAACAAATATAATGATTTGCTTTCCAAAAAATGACAGCCTACTGAATGGGAAAAAACTACCACAAACCCTTAGAGTTATACGATAATGGAGAACAAATGAGAATCACTTCTCAATAAATTTGGTTAATAGTCATTGGCTGAACACTGAGTATGTGCCAGAGGTCCTATGTTTAGTGTGCAGAAAGGGTAAGTCACAGTCCTTGCCTTGAAGAATTTGGCCTGAGTCTCTGCATGTCCTTATAAAATCTTCATTTAGGGCCTCCCTTGTGGCGCAACGGGTTAAGCGCAGCACTATGAAGCTATCCAGAGCCACTGTAGCATGAGTTCGATACCCTGCCAGGGGGATTCCCACATGGCGCAGCAGACCTCTCCTGCCTCGCCTGCTGCTCCCCTCAGCAGTATACTTCAGTAAGTCTGCCTGTTCTGCTCCCCACTCTGTCTCTGGTGAATCCTCTCGCCGCCCCACACCTCTGGCCTACACCCCAGCTTGTATGCATAAATAAATCTTTAAAAAAAAAAATCTTCATTTAATTTCTAATTTAGTAGCTTAGACTGTAGGCATCCCAGAAACAATTTGCAGCTAATTAAAAGCAATTTTTTTTTAAAGATTTATTTTTTATTTATACATACAAGCTGGGGTACAGGCCAGAAGTGGGGGCGGTGAGAGGGTTCACCAGAGACAGAGCGGGTAGCAGAACAGGCAGATCAGAAATACACTGCTGAGGGGAGCAGTGGGCAAGGCAGGAGAGGTCTGCCGCACCATGTGGGATTCTCCCCGGCCAGGCGTCGAACTTGCGTCGCTGCTGCCAACAGCTCCACAGCGCAGCACTTAACCACTGCGCCACCGGGGAGGCCCCTAATTAAAAGCAATTAAAAAAATCTACTTATTTTAAGCATCAGTAGTATGCTTCCAAAATATTTACAATACAAATTACTGAACTTTATAATAAAGACTTTAGAAGGACTCTGGCCTCCCTGGTGGCACAGGGGTTAAAGTCTCAGTGCTATCAAGCAATTGCCAGCTGCTGCAGCAAGAGTTCGATCCCCAGCCATGGAGATTCCCACATGGCGGCGCAGATCTCTCCTGTCTTGCCCACTGCTCCCCTCAGCAGTGCATTTCAGTAGATCCATCTGTTCTGCTTCCCTCTGTGTCTCTGGTGAATCCTCTCACCCTCCGCATCTCTGACCTAGACCCAAGTTCTTGTATGCATAAATAAATAAATCTTAAAAAAGACTTCAGAAGGACTCCATACAGAAGCCCTGGCTCTTGTCCAGGCAAGCAATCTTTCACTCCAGTAGGCATCTTTCAGGGCAATGGAATCAGAGGTCACGCAGGGCAAAGTGTCACTCTATGAGCTGACCTCCACAAAATTTCAGTTGCTTGTTTTCTCTGGTTGAAAGAATTTAAACATCGGGATAAGATCTGGCTCTTGATTATGGATTCTTAGAAAGTTGTAAATAATGCAGAATCTAAAAGTGAAAATCTTGAATAATCTTAACCTTCATAAAATGGATCTCTAAACCATAAAGGTTCTATTCCTTTAAAGATCAAAATTCGGGCCTCCCCGGTGGCGCAGTGGTTAAGCGCTGCGCTGTGGAGCTGTCGGCAGCGGCGACGCAAGTTCGACACCCGGCCAGGGAGAATCCCACATGGCGTGGCAGACCTCTCCTGCCTCGCCCGCTGCTCCCCTCAGCGGTGTATTTCTGATCTGCCTGTTCTGCTACCCGCTCCGTCTCTGGTGAACCCTCTCGCCGCCCCACGCCTCTGGCCTGTACCCCAGCTTATATGTATAAAAAAAAAAAAAAAAAAAAAAAAAGATCAAAATTCTTAAGAAAAAGCTTAGGAAGCCACAATTTTATATCTGGATGTCTGCAAGTAATTTTTAAATGATCCAGCAAAAAAATGTAAAAAGGGGGTATATACTATAGAAACCAGCATTTTTTCTCTCTGCTGATTACTATAGTTTAAATTTACTAGGAAAAAGATCCTATTATTTTAAATGCGCATAACAGTTAATATACTGTTACCTTTGATATTTCTGTTTTAGGGCTAAAGAGTGGTTATTAATAACTGAGGAGAGAACCTGTTAGCTAGTTGCCATAGTATATAAATAAGGTATACAGAGTGCCTGATCTAGAACGAAACTTTTCTCCAGTGCAAATTAAGGTATCGGTACTCTAAATCTGGCTTTTAGAATCAGGTATGAACTTATATTTATGTATTAAAATTTATAGAAAAATCTAACATATTTTAACCCTTCAAGTTCTAACAGGTTTCAAAATGATTTACTCAGCAAAGAGTTTCATAGCTCAGAAATGTTTCAAGTTGGGCCTCCCCAGTGGTGCAGCGGTTAAGCACTGCGCTGTGGAGCTGTCGGCAGCGGCAACACGAGTTCGATGCCAGGCCCGGGAGAATCCCACATGGTGCAGCAGACCTCTCCTGCCTCGCCCGCTGCTCCCCTCAGTAGTGTATTTCTGATCTGCCTGTTGTGCTCCCCGCTCTGTCTCTGGTGAACCCTCTCGCCGCCCCACGCCTCTAGCCTGTACCTCAGCTTGTATGTATAAAAATAAAAAAATAAATCTTTAAAAAATAAAAAAGAAATGTTTCAAGTTACTTTTGGGAAATTTAATTTCCAAGAGTGATTTCAACTATCCAAAATAAATTTATCTTCAAGAAACAGAAGCATCCACTCCTATATAAAACCTTTCATTTGTCCTAAATCCAGAGTTAAAAACTGGTAAGTTGATGGTTAATCAACCCATAAAACTATTTTCAGAAGAGACATCTTCACTATTTGGTAGTGCCCTTTTAGAACAGAAATTATCAACCTATCTAAGCAGAGTAACATACAGCAAGAGGCCCTGTTTAACCCTTGGGCATGTGAAAAGGGAGAGGGGCGTGACACCGGCACTATAGCCTGGGCCTGCACAAGGCCGCCTCCTGCCTGCTGTGGCACTGAGCTCCCCCGCCATGCACCAGCGCAGATGAGCTAGGACAGCTTCTGATTCTCATAAAACTACATTCTTCTTAGCGTAACTGTTTCAGTGGTCATTTTTTTTAAATTAAGAGTTATTCAAAACACATAATAAGAAATTAGGCTTTTATCAGTACACAAATAAGTTTACTTAAAATCAGCTCTGTAACATATTTAAAAAAAGCTTCAGAACTGCCCCCACCAATGTCCACACACAGGATCGGTTCCCACGAAACCTGCCGTCCAGCCCAGCGGCATCAGTAAGGATGGCCCAGGTACTCGCCGACACTTACTTCTCATGATACCGAGACAGTCACAAACAAAACACGTCTCTTGCCAGAATGGGTAGGAAGAATTCACATAAAAGAGCTTCATAAAACATCAACGATGGAGAATCAGTAGTTTCAGAAGAGTTCCAGCACTTCAATTGAATACAATTCTCTATTATTCTTCTCTTGATTTAACTTCTGTAGCTCTCGAAAACTTACTTCAATCTTGTTGAGTTCAGAACAAATGCAAATCTAAGAAAAAAGTTCCAGAATAACTTTTACCATAATGTTTACATATAATCAAATTCTCCACAATTATTTACAACTACTGCAAGAAAAAATGTTAAGAACAAATTACAATTTAGGTGATACCTGAGTACAGAGAGTTCAGTATGTATCAAATAATCACAAACCTGGGATTTCACAAATTTGTAAAGATTTAAGAGTAGCCTTTTTGCTTCTGGTATCATTACCACAACCGTAAAATTAGCATCTAGAAGCAGGCATATCCAATCCATGATCTAAAGACAAATTGGAAAAGGAGAAGTTAAGATTTTAATTTTATTTTCAGGTTAATTCATTTTATAATGCCCATAGTTAAAGTTATGAGAAAAATAAGTCTTTAAAAAAGTGTGGCCATTTTAGTTTAGAGATGGAGAAATTTCTAAGCAATATAGAAAGGCTCTTTTCTGCTTTTATAGTTACTTTACAAGCATAATTGGACATTTTGCCTAAGATTAATCAATAAAGAGAAAGCCAGAGTGATAATGCAAGGGAGAGTATTTTTTCACTAAAAAAATTATTTTTTGGCTAATTCTTGGAAGTGCCAAGAAAAAAAGAATGCACCCATTCTCTATTCTGAAATACACACTGTGCCCCTAAAATAAGGTCTAGTGTATTATAGAAGAACTACCATGAACTGAAATAAAAGCATCACTACACTTTATAAACATACCTTCTGTGGATAATCAGTTTCTTTAATGCTTTTTCCTGACAGTGATAGCACCAATTATCCATTGGGGGGAGGGGAAGAAGTTGACCCCTATGAAACCCCTTACACTAAATAAATTTTATATGTATCAAAAAATTAAACATAGCAAATGAAACCATGACTGTACTAGGAAAAACAGGATGACTTCTGATATTCTTAGGGTGGGTAGGGACTTAAACCTAAGTTATAAATAAGGAAACATTTAATGTTGATAGCATAAAAACTGATAGTAACTTGTTTACGGAAAAAAATTACACTAAAGAGAGGAATAACAAGTGACATGAAAAAATATTTGTAATACATTTGACATAAAGGCCAGTTCCCTTAATATACTAAGAATTCTTTAAAAGCCATAAAGAAAAAGACAGGAAATACAACAGAACAATGACAAAGAATCCAATCAGGCAAGAAAAGATGGCCCACCTCTCTTATTCCCAAAGAGACACAAACCAAAGCACCATTTGTCACCTGTCTGAGGAGCAGGCTGAGATCTCGGTGGCAGTAGTTACTGCCACAGTCCTCGGGAAGGTAACTTGGTATTTTCAAAACTAAAATGTATGCACCCTTCATCCAATCATTTCACACAATAGCACTCTCTTATAAACATACAAGGATGTTTGCATAAAGATGCTCACAAAGGTTTGTTTACAGTAGCAAAAAATCATAAACAATTTGTAATGGTAAAAAGAATGTGGCAGGTATGTGTGTACTGGTGCAAAAAATTTCTCAATCAGTGAAGTCGCAGAACAGCATGCATATGATTTAATTTTTGTTAGAAAGACAAGAGAAAAATGAGTGCATAAAAAGAAAACTGAGATATGAAAGCAACTTAATACTGGTTATCTCTACAAGGACTGTACAGATACAAAGTTTACTTTTTTCTTCTTTGGTATGGTTGGAACTTCCAACTATAAAAAAAAACTTCCAACTATAAAAGTTACTTAAAAATTTTTAACTTGTTTCCTAAAATGGAAAATAGTTAAAGGGTTTGAAATAATTAGAATAACACATTCTTCAACCATAATACTATATGTTTCCAATTCTTTCTCAAATAAACTTGGAATTTTTTTCTTTACTCAGATGTTTCTTTTTTTTTTAAAGTTATTCTTAGATTCCCTTACGTCTTTTTCTTTTTTTTTAAAGATTTATTTATTTATGCATACAAGCTGGGGTACAGACCATAGGTGTGGGGCAGTGAGAGGGTTCACCAGAGACGGAGTGGGGAGCAGAACAGGCAGATCAATGGAAACACACTGCTGAGAGGAGCAGCAGGAGAGGCAGGAGAGGTCTGCTGCGCCATGTGGGAATCTCCCAGGCCGGGTGTCGAACTTGCGCCGCCACTGCCCACAGCTCCACAGCACAGCGCCTAACCACTGTGCCACCAGGGAGTCCCTCAGATGTTTCTTTCTAATGAATTGACCATTACATCTCCAAGTTCTGAAAAGGCCAACAGACCATAGAAAGACATTTCTTTAGGCTCCTGCTTGAAACCAACAGCCACAGCAAACTGTTGGCCTTGATTCAGGGCCAATAAACTCGATATTTAATGGGTGTGTGATGACGTCTTTTTATTAATCTTCATTCTGTTATTATTAAAAGAGATTATTTAGACACTTATTAACACCTTCTCCCAGTCCCAAACTCCTGAAAAGGATCAGAACAAAGAGTCAGGAATTTGAGATGAACTTCAGTTAGGTCTGTGGTGTAGAATTATGACCCTGAAATCTACCCACCAAATTGAGAGACCCTCTCCCCACTCCAAAGGTCTGTCCATATGCACTAGGAGATGAGTAGAAATCAGTTACTGAGTTCCAGCTTCTGAGACTACATATAATCTTTTCTTACAGATATTTCTCTTCACCATATCAAAGTAAAAAGACTCTCTCACCTGGCTGAGGGTTGGAGGATGTATTCCAGGAAGAGTCATAGTAGCATTTTCATTACATTTCAGATAAAGGAAATACAAATACTGGAGAAATAGCTGGGTGGGAAAAAAAGAGACAATTTATCATTCTGACAGAAATGTTCACACTCTATACAGGCTAACAAAGAGACTGGAAAGGATTTTTAAGAGGGTTTTCAATTTAACTGTTTACTAGACAAACGCTAGACATCAGTGACACAAAATGAGCAAAATTCAGCCCCTATGATCAATGAGGGGTTCATCTGGTTTGAGAGGTGAGTGGGGAGCTTACTCTGTTTATAAAAATGTAGAGAAGAGAGACTCCCTCTCTCAGAAATTCTGAAGTTTCTACTTGTTTATAACTTAGATGGGCTGACCTGGCTTTGGGGAGCCCCAAGAACACACCAAGGTCTGCCAGCAGAAATTACTAGTCTCCAGGCACACTCTTTCACCAGGAGGGTTAGGAAACTCTAATTCACATTAAAGAACTTGAGAGTCTTTCAAATGCTGTAAAAGCTGGTTGGAGTTAAACAGTCAATTTTAAGCCAGAAGTAAAATTCTGTAAGATTCGCAGGAATACTTACAGTGACATGTTGTGCTGGGATGTCTTTCAAGTGAGGCAGAAGAAACGCCTCACTGTACGCTGCGCGAAGAACTGCATTTCTACTTAGGGGTAAAGGAAAATCTTTTTTCAATAAATAAAGCATGTTCTATTGAAATTATGAGCAATTCCCTTTTTGAGTGATATTTTTTAAAATTTACACAAGTTTCACTGTCCTAGGAGAGCTCTATCACTGAACACTTGCCTAGTCACTAGAGATTGTCTGGAATATTTCATTGTTATAATTAAGTAATTGGTACTTCATCACAATACCCACTTATAACTGATAAAGCGTCTACCTTAGTGGAGCTTCTTAAGGAAACAGGAATAAGCAAGCTATATGAATATAGCGTTGAACATAATTAAATTTTTAAAAAAGATTTATTTATTTATGCATATAAGGACCGGGATGCAGGCCAGGGGTGTGTGGGTGAGAGGATTCACCAGAGACAGAGCGGGGAGCAGAACAGACGGATCTGCTGAAATACACTGCTGAGGGGAGCAGAGGGTGAGACAGGAGAGGTCTGCTGCGCTACGTGGGTCAGCTCCCTGGCTGGGGATCAAACTCATGTTGCAGTGACGGACAACAGCTTCACAGCGCTGTGTCTTTAGTACCTGTGCCACCGAGGCCTGAGCATAATTTTCAAGCAGAAAATGAAAACAGAAAAAACCCTTGTCAGTTACTCTCAGTTATTGCTTGACATCTGACCGTATCCCTGGAACAGACAACACGAGGAAAACTGTTTCAAAGGATACAGGAGAGCTGCTTTTTTTGGTGTTACAGGGCATGAGGTGGTCTCCTCTCTCGTGTCCTGATGCTTTTCGTTTAATGCCTGATCACAGTTACTACAGTTCTCTTCTTCGGGACTGAAACCATTTTGCAGAATTTCGGGTTGCTGTTCCATCTTTTCCTCGTGCACAGCATCACTGTGGTCAGAAACCGAGTCCATGCCGACATCTGCTTCTTTAAGACTATCATCACCAATACTATGATGTTAATCGAAAGCAAATTAATTCTTACCACTACTTGAACTTACTGGAAAAACTTTCATTTCCTAAGCATTCAAAGATTTAGAAACAAAATGATGCAATACATTAAAAATGCAGTCAAGAAAGAAGAGCACCACCTTCTAACTTACCTCAAGAAAAGTTTTAAGCAAGCACATGTCGCTGATTCAGGAACGTCAGGGAACTGCTGTAGGCAGAGCTGCAACACCTGCACGTCTCTCTTTTCTAGGGCAACCTCCATTAAGCCAGGGCACAAGCTGAGACAATAAGAAATGAGCCATTTTTAAGTATTCAGAGAAATGTCAGCTGCAAATAATTTATAAGTGATTTTAAATTATGAAAATTAGAACTGCGAAAAACATGGTCAAGAGAGGTGTATGAAAAATCTGCAGGCCCCATCACGTACCTGTAGGAAAGCCCATGTGTCTGGATAAGCTGCATCAGAGAGTTTCGGGGATAAAAGGCTGGTTCCGCTTTACATCTTTCCACAAGTCCTATTACCATGTCCCCAACCGTAGTATGAAATTCAGGGGTCCGTTTTGTAGCCAAAAACTTTCGGAGTTCTACCTCAATGTGTTTTTCGGAATCTTTCTGAAAGGACAAAGGTAAAGAGTTTAGTTGGCTATTATTAAACACCATGCTGATCTTAAAAGTTCCTAGGCTCAATATTTCCTCAAATTGCTAATAGTATTCAAGCACTTGTGAAACTAGAGTTGATATTTCAAGTTGCACATGAATGAGCTGCAAAGAAAAAAAAAAACAATTCAAGGGTTTAGAAATCAATCTATGGGAGGCTAAATTACAAACATTAAAAAAAAAAACAACTAAAAACTACAAACATAGTCAATGCAAAGTTGAGTAAGACCGAAGAGATCACCACCATCACACTGATCTCACGAAACCCTTAGAGAATCAAATAAGATATAAAAGTGATGATAAAAATAAGATGGAATGAAAAGTACATGGATTTCTCTTAACCATCTGAGTTGACTTCATGTGTTTCTGATTTTTTTTTTTTTTTTTTAGATTTTTACCTTTATGGTTGATAAAAGTTGCCTGGATGCTGGAATCTCTGGCTGTGTACTCATTTCAACTTTTCTTCTTCTTAACTGGAATTAAGTAAACTCATTAGGATCAAAAACCAACACAAAAGATCCCAAATATAATTAGAAGTATATGAAAATGTCCAAAAAGTCCAGCACACTTTTGCTGTAATCAAAATTTGGAGGGGGGGGATAGTTAGTTGTTACAGTGAGAAGTGGGTTTCTTTTGGCTTCTAAATTAAGTATCTTTAGAATTTTTGTTTTGTAAACATCTCGACACTCAGGAAAGTATTATTACTAATTGCAAGTTGTTTCTTTTTCAGATCAGGGTCTAATTCCCCCTTTGCTACCGCCCCATCCTCCATAAAAATGACTCTGTGTCTCACTTTGAATAAAGACTGTTGGTTACTAGGCTCATTTCCTTTTTTTTAATATTTATTTATTTATGCATACAAGCTGGGGTTCAGGTCAGGGGCAGTGAGAGGGTTCACCAGAGACAGAGTGGGGAGCAGAAGAGGCAGATGGACGGAAATACACTGCTGAGGGGAGCAGCGGGCAAGGCAGGAGAGGTCTGCCGCATCATGTGGGAATCTCCCCAGCCAGGCGTCGAACTCACGTTGCTGCTGCTGACAGCTCCACAGCGCAGCGCTTAACTGCTGCACCACCAGGGAGGCCTCATTTCCTTTTTTTAAAAGATTTATTTTTATTTATTTATGCATACAAGAACTGGGGTGTAGGCCAGAGGTGTGGTGAGAGGATTCACCAGAGTGGGGAACAGAACAGGTAGATCTACTGAAATACACTGCAGAGGGGAGCAGCGGGTTAGACAGGATAGGTCTGCTGTGCCATGTGGGTCAGCTCCCTCGCTGGGAATCGAACTCAGGTCACAGTGGCTGGTTATATCTTGAAAGCACTGTGACTTTAATCCCTGTACCATCAGGGAGGCCCCTGCTAGGCTCATTTCAAAAAGGCTTAACACTTAGATCAAAGCCGTTAAGAGTTGTACAGATAAGAATCATTAAAATCAGTCTTTTTCTGTTTTTCACTATTCGCACTAACATTTCTATTTTGACTTCTAAACTTACAATTCTCTTGGACTGCTCTGAGTTCTGGGATCCAACTCCACATCCTTGAGATGTTTCCCAGCTTACAAAATGAGACAGGGCGTGAGTGCCTAGGAAAACACACAAAAAAAGTTTCTGCAACTTTTTGACCTACTTGTCATTACCCAATTTAAACAATCAAAGAATAATAAAACACAGTAACTCATGCATAATTCGAGAGGGACTCTAAATTCCACTTAATTCTACTGATAACCTCAGATAAACAAATCATAATACAGTAAAGGCGACATTAAGCCAACAGACGGATTAGTCTAGAGATTTCCCTGGGGGACCCCATTCCCACTAGAGACAGAGCATCTGTGTTCAAAACCAGTGTGGGTGGCAGGGTTGGGCGTGGTGGTGGCAAGAGGCTCCTGAAGCAGCCCGAGAAGGTGGATAGGAAGATAAGGCATTCGAACAGAAACAGAAAGAGGAGGAAAAATCTGAGGAGTTAAAAATGAAGGTCATGGGGGAAAGGCCCCTTACCACGGGTGGAATTAAGAAAGCTGTTAAAAAATAAGCTGTTCTTTGTGCCTGAGGCAATGGTGGGCCTTAATTCCATTCCTGTTACAACACTTGGATTCCCAGCCACAACGTCTGTTGCCACTAGTAGCTGGAATGAAGTGTCTTAGATCCTGTTGTATATTTAATAAAATTTTTTAAAAAAGATTTCTTTACGCATACAAGAGCTGAGGTGTAGGCCAGAGGGGTGTGTGTGTGGGGGGGGGGGGGAGAGGATTCACCAGAGACAGAGCGGGGAGTAGAACAGGTGGATCTACTGAACTACACTGCTGAGGGGAGCAGTGGGGAGACAGGAGAGGTCTGCTGTGCCATATGGGTCAGCTCCCTGGCAGGGGACTGAACTCATGACGTAGTGGCTGCGGATAGCTTCATAGTGCCAAGACTTAACCCCTTGCGCCACCAGGGAGGCCCTATTTAATAAACTTTTTAAAAACAAATGAGCAACAAAAAATCATACAGTGGCTCATCATGTTCTCTGTAGTTCTTCCTTACTCATTTCTACTTTAGCTATGAGGTCAGAGTAAACTAAAATGTGCTCTTCCTTAGTCTTTGTTCTATCAAATTCTGTACCACTGGGAATTAAGCCAACTCATTTGAAATGACAAAAAAAAAAAAAAAGAAAAAAGAAAAACAACCCCCAAATAAAGCAGCCTAGCTCTTCAGCCTATAGTAGTAGCTGTAATGTGGACCGTGGAAAGGTGCTGCCTGGGTAAGGAAATTTCAAATGAACACCGCCAAATTTCATTAAAAACAGGTTCTGTAAATTAAGGGCTGTGGAAATCTACATATCAAACTGAAAAAAAAAAATGGTTTATGGTAAAAAAAATATTTTATTACCTACCGGGATCTTGACCATGCTTGAGTTTTCCAAGAGCACCTGCTAATGATGAAACTTCACACTTGTATGGAATCACAGCTAGAAATTTTCCATGTAAAATAAACAAATTTTCCCCATAATACCAGACCTACAATAAAAAAGACCACAAAAAATGTAAGCAATTACTTTTCTCTCTTAGGATCTGATTCAACAAAGCCATATAACTTACAACAAAAACATATGGTGTGAGCAGTCAATATAACAGAAAAAAACAAGGCAGAGTTGGTGCAATGGGTTAAGTTTCAGCATTATGAAGCTGTCCATAGCCACAGCAGAACGAGTTCAATCCTGACCAGGGAGCTTCCCACATGGTGCAGCAGACCTCTCCTGCCTGGCCCGCTGCTCCCCTCAGCAGTGTACTTCAGTAGCTCCACCTGTTCTGCTCCCCACTCTGTCTCTGGTGAATTCTCTCACCACCCCATACCTCTGGCCTACACCCCAGTTCTTGTATGCATAAGTAAATAAATCTTTAAAAAAAAAAGGAAACAAGGTAGAGCTAATCAACTTTCCAGAATAATTTCATACACACAACCTACTAATTGGGGGTAGCTTTACACAGCTCTTATTTTAGCACACATTGAACATAGCATAATTTAAAGGATACTTTCAATTCATAAAAATCTGATCAATATATACATTAAAAATAAACGAATTGTTAAAGTTAAAATTGTTAGTATTACAAACCTATTAACATGGTAATTCCAAGTTATTATAACATGGGCAAATTGTTATGCACTAAATGAAAAGGTAAGAATTTAACAGTTATATCGTATGATTCTAATGATAAAATTGTAAAAGACTGGCATGAATAAATAGCTTAAAGGAACACAGAAATCAAAAAAAGCTTGTTAGAGTGCCAGAATGGAACTGTGTTTAATTTAAACATAAATTATTTAAACATAAATTGGAATTAAATTCTATGCTGAGAATGTAGTCTTTTTTAAAAATTTATTTTATTTATGCATACAAGAGCTGGGGTGTAGGCCAGAGGTATGGGAGGTGGTGAGAGGATTCACCAGAGACAAAGTGAGGAGCAGAACAGGCAGAGTGACTGAAATACACTGCTGAGAGGAACAGCGGGAGAGTCAGGAGAGGTCTGCTGCACCATGTGGGTCAGCTCCCTGGCCAGGGGTGGAACTCATGCCATAGTGGCTGGCTTTAAGACCACCTCTGGCCTTGGGGTTTGTCTTGGGTTCCCTAACTTGTTCTGTAGTGGCTCAGATAGCTTCACAGTGCCGCGACTTAACCCGATGTGCCACCAGGGAGGCCCCTGAGAATGTAGTCTCTTTAGAATTATCTTGATTTACATTTTATCTGCATATAAGCATTTATTCATTGACTAACCACCACTTAGTGAGCACCTGTTAGCAGTGAAGATACAACGGAGAACAGAGACCAGGACCCGTGCCTCAGGAAGTTTACAGTCTGATCTCATGGAATTTCCGTTAAGAGTTCTTATGTAATTCCATAATATTGTTTAGTGAGTAACTTAAAAGGGCAATTCATTAGGTAAAGTAACAACCCTAGGTTATAGCTCAAAATACAAAAGTAAAAAGATCTGAAGGGCAGAAAAATATAAAAGTTACTTTATTAATTAGCTAACGTTCTCCCCAATCTAAACCTAGCTAGAATTTCATTTTTTGAAAGTGACAAAAACAAGGAAACTACTAAAGTAACAAGCAAATTAAGTATAACCTTGCAGGTAAGAATGATTTATTTTAATCACAAACTGTTCAAATATTTAGATCCAAAGGTCTCTTCCCTTACAGTATATTTATCAGGCACAAAAATAGCTACATTTGAAAAAAACCCCAAGTGTAAAAACTTACTTGACCACTGGTACCTTGTGGTAACTCTTTTGAAGTCTGTAGTGTTTGAAATTTTGTATTCCATATGGAGAGGCAGTCTGGAAAATAAGACAAATTCATCATAAATATATCATGCCCTTAGGGATGTTTACAGGGGGAGGGTCGCAATTAAATAAGCAAGTGTTGCTTTTTATCCAGAATAAAAGCAAGTAATGACGACAGTGATGGCCACAGAATTTCAAAGAAATGAGGCCTCAGTATGAGAAGTAATGTGTGGAGGCAGGTGGGATGTCTATGTACCGTCCCCTCAATTTTGTTCTAAACCTTAACACTTTGTGTGCCGGTGCCTTTAAATTTACCAGCCCTTGGGGCCGGCCATTTTCTGTGCCACCGCATGAATGGTATAAGCATTCGATAAAACACACACAACTCCTGAACTACTGGGTATTAAAAAATCTGTAATATCTCTCATAAAACACCTTACAATTTCACCAAAACAATGTGTAAAGCTTCTAGACTGAGTACAATCAAAGAAATAGCTCCTAATAGTTGCAACTAAATCCACCGTGGCATGAAAAACTGGAAGCTAGATGAACATGTATTAATACGTGAGCGGCCACCTGATACTGGTGACAAAAACACATACTAACACATGAGTGGACCACAAAGTGTTCAATTACTCTAGAAAAATGAAGTCATAATAAAATATGCTGCTCTGGGAAGATTACAATGACATCTCAGGTAAGTGAATACAGAAAGTGTTGAATAGTGTCTATGGTATGTTACCATTTGTGTAAAAAGGAGGGAAAAATTAGTATGTGCTTGTGTACATACAGAAAACTCTAGAAAGAGACAGGAAACTGTTATGGTTTGTTTTTTGCGGGGGTGGGAGCAGGAACCGGGAAGGGGAAGGTGGGGGTTGAGAAATGAGCAGCACAGTGTGGTAAAGTGGTTAAGAGCCAGGACATGAGGCCAACAGGGTACCTGGAATAACAGTCAATGCTTGGATGGAATTGTATCACTTAGTTACCTAGGACCTCACTTTCTTGATTACTAAGACAGGGATGATAACTGTACTTTCTCTCATTGGGTTGTTGGGGGATTAATTAATGAGATAATATAAGTAAACTGCCTAGCACAGGATAGTTATGCTAAAACTACTAGCTCTTATTTACTAATCAGGGCAAACAGAAAGAATAAAGTCACAGGCAAGAATGGGCACCTCAGGTCTGCAGTCAACAGCGAGCCTGGCTTGTACAAAAGCAGGGGTTCTTGATCGGAAACTGGAAGAGGTTGGAAAAGGTGAATGGGGTCTAGACTGTGAAGAGACTTAAATGCTAATCAAAAAATCTTGAGTTGCAGAGTGTAGGTTAGGAGACTCCAATCTCACACTGGTCAGGAGCAGCTGTGCTCTTCAGAACAGACTACAAGTCCGGGTTTTCAGAAAGGAGGGGAGGAAATAGGGCATTGATGTGACTCTTGCTCTCAAGTCACAAAGATGAAAAGCATACTAGTCATCCTGAATTTCAAGCTGTCCAAGTTTACTGGTTTCCCGGTCTGTGAAGTGCCACCAAATTATGAATTCTCCTCTGTGCAAGGCTAACCAATGTTCTAAATGCCTATGGGCTGGTTAAAGTATCTGCAGTTTTTATTTCTTTGACATTAGCCATGAGCAAAGTAGTGATACAAGGACAGTTTCAGTAAGAATAATCAGTGAAAGACAAAATCAAAGCCCTATAGTACACAAGGAGAATTAGGAGTATGGAGATGAAAAGAATGAATTAGAATACTAATAAATACATGAAAAAGAAAGAAGACTGACAGGCACACTTGGAAGGTGAAATCCAAGCGACTTCCTGACTGAATTCCAGTTACCCTTAGCAGCTGGCAGAGGGGGTCCCAGGACTGCTATGTGGTCCCGGTCCAGGATGGTGAGTGCGGCACCATTTCGAGCACGACTGGACACTATATCCTTCAGCAACAGTGACCTAACCACCCTCTGGCTTTTTTCTGGGTCACTTGGATGTACTGGTATCAAGGTTTCATATATACACCCATCAGAGCCTGTTAGAAACAAGAATTTGTTGTTTGTTGTCAGCAACAGAACAGCCCTATAGGTGTTATAGTTACATGCACTGGGCTCTTTATAAGATTTTACCAGTTTGATCCAAGATCCAATCAGCAAAATAAACAAATACAATGACATATTCTTTCCCATAAAGAATATACTACAAACCTAAAACTGAGGGAAGACTATTAATAAAAATCACAGTAAGAAATATAATAACCAGGAAATAAGTATCTATAATGACTGAGAATACAGAAAAGAGACTGCCAGGAATTCAATCCAGTCACTAAGAGGATATATTTCTCATTAGAAACGAATTAGCACTCTGGTCTATAGAATACATTTGTTACTCAACCACTCTGAAAACCATATGAAATTATTGGTTTTGAAGTCAATTGAATTCTGGCAATTTCATGTGGTTCTAGCAATGTCACAAGACTTTTATGACCCTCTGGGTCAGATTTCCTTACTTCAGTAAGCTGACACATAACTTGCAAACGTCTATTTAAGAATAAATATGTCCTATTGGTTAAACTTTAAGACAAACCAGTCCCTCTTAAGCAAAAGCATTAAGTGGATTCCAATGACCTTCTAAATATGAAAAATAATATAAACTTTTTTCGTAACAGCCACTGCAAATATTTGCATATTGAAAAACTCCATCATAAAGACTTTTAATTGTGACAATATGGAAATGTTTTCTAAATGTAGCTCTTGTTTTTTAAAAATCCCCTTTCACTTTCTTTTTTTAAAAAAAGATTTATTTTTATTTATTTATGCATACAAGAATTGGGGTGAGGCCAGAGGTGCAGGGTGTGTGTGTGTGAAAAGATTCACCAGAGACAGAGTGGGGAGCAGAGCAAGTGGATTTAGTGAGATACATTGCTGAGGGGAGCAGCGGGCGAGACAGGAGAGGTCTGCTGCGCCATGTGGGTCAGCTCCCTGGCCGGGGATCGATCTCAGGTTGCTGTTGCGGTGGTAGTGCTGAGACTCAACCCCTAGGTCACCAGGGAGGCCCTAAACTTAATTTATTTACTTAATTAAAAAATTAAAGATTTATTTATCTATGCATACAAGAACTGGGGTGTAGGCCAGAGGTGTGGTGTGGTGAGAGGATTCACCAGAGACAGAGTGGGGAGCAGAACAAGCAGAGTGACTGAGATATATACTGCTGAGGGGAGCAGTGGGCAAGGTGGGAGAGGTCTGCTGCGCCATGTGGGAAGCTCCCTGGCCAGGGATCGAACTGCAGTGGCCGTGGATAGCTTCATAATGCTGACACTTAACCCGCTGCCCCATCAGGGAGGCCCCTAAACTTCATTTTTATGGACCATTATGATATTAAAGAACTTGGGCCTTACCATGATAAAGATAAAAGGTGATCTTTCCTTTTTTCATATTTACTACTGTGATAAATTTTAAGACATAAAAATTACCTGCAGGGAACCACTGACCTAATGCATGACCAGACATTGCAAAGTGCCAAAAAAGAGGCATTAGTGCTTGTAGAGAAACATGAAATGGGAAGAACTCCAACAGACATCTGCCCAACCTCACTCTACCTCAAAAGAATACTGTTACTACAAAAGAGCCTGTATTACCCCTCTATTTACAGTTACTGAAAGTTAAAGAAAAACTTACTTAATGACATCAAAGAGATGACTTTCCGATTCACAGATGCAGTAAAACTCTGTATAACAGATTTTTCTTCTTGTCCAAGTAAGAGTGTGTATTTGCTTAAGACACATGAGTTAAACGTTTGTACATAAGCAAAATAAGCTCCATGCTAGTAAAGAAAAACATTTTAGTTTAAAAACATTCCCATTTCTACCAGCTATATTTAAATATTAAAACCAAAAGTTGTATTTCTAATGAGTGCTTAAGAACCTCCTGTCCAGTTAAAAATGTTAAAAACATTTCTTCAATTACACAGAGATAATCATGAGTCTCCTTAACATTTGAAAGATTTTAAAAATCTTTGGGAACAATAAAGCCCAATTTTAGTTTTAAATAAAGGTAACTTTGAAATGTTACAGAATAGACTAAGAATTGAAGATAATACTTACTTTTTCAGTAATATAAATCAAAACAGGATGCTTATATACCATGAAAAGCTTTGTCCACCTGAAAAATAAAAATGACGGTGGTAGGGTGATATTTATCAGGTACTTATAATATACTAGCACATCACCTAAGTCCTGCAGTTGACCACTTTAGGGCACAGAGGGTCAATGACACAGAGGCAGGGAGTCATACTAGGATTTGAAGTGGGGGAGTTGGGCTCTAGTGTCCAAGACCTTAGCCACTCCACAATACTGCTTCTCAATAGTAGAATTACAAAATGCCAAGTCACCAGCTAAGAGAAACCTACCAGCAATCTCAATTTAAGAGACTACCTTTTGTTAAATACCTTTTAGAGCCAGACAGAGATCAGAGAACATCTAGCTCAGTTCTAAAACATACACTAGAAGGTATGAGCAGGTATTTCTGTCAAATGCATCTCTGGATTAAATGCAAACTCTTGAATTTCTTACAGCGTGAAAGCCACTGATGTGAATAACAAAGTTCCTAGGGTTGGGTGTGACAGTGTTTCCAAACTTATTTGACCCGTCCTTTTTTTCCCAGTCATTTTGGGACTAGTGTTCTAAGGAAAACATTAGGAGTTCACCTGCCTTCTTCAAGTGGCAAAGGGAACTGAGGTGAGGGAGGGCAAAGGGCCCACAACCTAGGTTGCAAAGGCAGGTTTTGGCAAAGTGGTGGTTAAAACCCAGATCCTCTACCTGTTTCTTTTTTTCCTAATGATTTCCTCCAAACACAGTTGCTGACACTTTAGAGACATTCATCAGGTCAGTTTAAGATACACTGGTCACGGTCCACTTACTAAGTACAAGTCTTCACTTTGACTTTCAGAAATTTAGCTTGCATCAGGTAGACCTAGAAAGGCAGCAAGGTAACTGAACAGGAAATGTGATGAAATGATGGGGATTGGAGACATATGAAATACGAAATTTCCTTCCATCATTCGGTAAGTCATTTTCCCAGTTTTATTCAAGAATCTGGGAAACCAGAGGTCTTAAAACATGATTTCACTAACAAACAGTACATTTCTTCAGGGAAAGGGTTCCCCGGCAGTCAGGGCAATATAACAGAAATAAAGACATCGGTGTTTTGGGGTAGATCACCCATTTCATCTTCAAATAACCTACTACCCAGTTCTTGAATAGGACTCATATGACCCTACAGTTTCCTCAATCACCTCTCTCTCTAGATAGGTGCCAACAAATGTCTTTTAATTACATTACTACTATTATTATTATTAAGCCAAAATACTTTTGAACAAGGTAAAGAAATGTTATAACAAACACGCAGAGTGCATCTTCATTTGGTAAGACTTCACTTACAAGTACTGAAACTTACTTAATCACTTCTTCTTCAGGGATAACAGTTTCAATTTTCTGCTGGGGTTCTGCAAGTAGGACCTCTAAACCACGAACAGCACCTTCCTTGAATAGTACCAAGGGTTCTGTCCCTTGTACTGAATGTATCCTATATACCTCAGCAGACAACTGGAAGAACATAAGAATATTTTATTTTTTATTCTAAACAAATTGCCACCTAACAAGACACTGATAGAAGGCTTATTATTTTTTCAAAAAGATTTATTTTATTATTTTTGCATACAAGTTGGGGTACAGGCCAGAGGCTTGGGGCGGCGAGCGGGTTCACCAGAGGCAGAGTGGGGAGCAAACAGGCAGATGGACGGAAAGACACTGCTGAGGGGAGCAGCGGGCGAGGCAGGAGAGGTCTGCCGTGCCATGTGAGAATCTCCCCAGCTGGGCATCAAACTCACGTCCCCGCTACCAACAGCTACACAGCACAGTGCTTAACTGCTGCGCCACCAGGGAAGCCCAGAAGGCTTATTTTTAAGGTGCCAATTTGATTTCATTTTGATTCAATCTGTGACATAAAATAGATTCTGAAGTCTAACTTTTGCAACTATTCTACCATGTCTCCTACTCTCTCCCATATGTAGTCATTTTTATCCATTTTTGGCTTATCCTCCATTGTAAATACTAGAGCTTAGCCTTCAACCTAGGTCTCCCAGCACTAGAGGTGAGGAGAGGTATAAATAAAGCCAATAATGCAGAATTATAAGCAAGTCTGGTGTTAGATCGAAACTAATGCCATAATTATAACTACAGCCTACAAGCCTAAGAGAAAAAATTAACATGGTATATGAGACTAACCTTCCCTCCCAGACAAACCAGTATATAAAATTCAGAATCTTGTTCTTCCGTAGGCAAATGAAAAGACTGGAGCCAGGAGACCTCACATGGCTAGAAATCCAGGGTTTGGGCGACAACTGCCATTATGTCTAATTCAGCTCTACTTTGAGCCATTTGTATAATGTGCCAACTATATTTACCGTTAAGACATTTAAACTTGGAAGGAACTTTGGAGATTAGCCTAATTTGAGATCATAGTACAATAAGAGAGAAATATAAACATACTTTAAATCATGAATAGCAAAGGCATGGCTAGTGATTTTTTTTAACTGCCTTATATGTTACTCTTAAAATGTATAATGCAGGAAACTTAGAGGGGCTAGTCAATCTATTAAAAAAAACAGTGAAATTTCACCTGTTCTCAAAAAAGGACATACTAAAAATATCTATACGAGGAAACAAGTATAACATTTATCATTTCTAAATTATTTAAATCCTCAAACTCCTGGCTAGTACAGTTAATATTTTCTAACACACTACCTCATGAATTGAGGCATGTTATCAAGATACACAGTAAGATAACTAGAACTTTATGTCACTTTTACAAATACAATAAAATAAATACTACATCACAAATAACTCCATCTCACCAATAGGCTAAATAAATATATTGGAAAAATTAAAAACTTACTGTAGCTTTAAATACTTTATCCAGGTTTACATCTTCATTATTCCATATTCTCAAAACCTTAAATCAAAACAAGCAGGTTTTTAAAAAAGCATTTCTATATACATATGGTAAATGCAAATAGTCACTAAATCAACATTTAACTTGTATATAGTGGATAAAAGTTTTAAAACTCACCTTATTATCGTGTACAACAATATACTCTCCAGTTTGAAAGTTGCACACAGCTGGACATGTTATAACTTGACCTTGTTTCACTGACCAGCTACCCAAGGGTTTCTGATCAGAAACCTAATAAAATTAAGATAACATACAATACTCAGTCAGTTTTGGACAATAAAAACAATTCAATTTATGAAAGAAACAAAGGAAGAAATCATTTAAATGACAGCATTTAGCAAATTGTTTAAGTAAAAAAAAAGTAATCATAAAAAATATAAATATTGAATGATTCCACTTGAGACAGAGAAGAATGACGGCTGTCAGGGGGTAGAGAAATGGAGGGTTATTGTTCATCTTGTAGTTTTCAAGATGAAAAGAGTTCTGGAGATGGATGGTGGTGATGGCTGAACAACAACGTGACTACTCAATACCCTGAACTGTTGGTTAAGACAGTACATTTTACAATTAAAAGTGAAAAAAAAAAAGCTCTAAAAGAGTAGTTAAGATGAAATATAAATAAAAAAATTTTAAATGAAAAAAAGGCAAATTACCACTTCGTTAATAAACAACAGTACATTTAAACAATTGAGTCCACTGTGCCCATGAACACTTGGGAGATTACGCAGGGATGGGAGGGTTCATGCCAATTCCAATCAGTCACGACATGCCCATGCAGGAATTGCAAATCCGCAAGTCTCCTTGACAGCCCAGGTAAAACAGACCGGTGTTACCAACTTTAAAGTCGACAGCTAGTTTCTTACAGACACTGAAAACTACGTTCAGCAGCCCGGGTGGTGGTGGGGGAATGATTCCTTTCTTACAACATCACTACAAATAAAGCTGCTTGGAGGGTGTGCCGAGTCAGGCGTTAGGCTGAAGAGGGGGCGCGGCGTGTGGATTCTACGGACTCAACTCCAGGATCCAAAGCACGAACCGTAGTTGGCAACAGACAAGCCCCTCGCTAACAAGGCTCTAACCAAGCTACCAAGAAAGCCAGGTGCAAACCCCCCCCCCAGAAAAAAAACACCTTTTTTCCCCAAGGATGGGACACATGGTTAAACCACTGTTGCCACCCTGTCAGTCGAAGGTCAAGCAATCTCCGTCCAGCTCTTCTGCGGGCAGCTGGAGTGACGGAGACCTCGGCGATCTCGGCAAGGCCATGGCCGAGATGCGAAGTGGAAGCCCTGCCTTCCCTTCCCTTCCGAGTCTAGCCCACGTGCGCTCAGACGACCGGCCGCACGACTCCGAAATACGTCTCTCCCAGGGTAACAACCGAGTCAGCTTCTAGGCCTCATCTAGCATCTCGGAGAGGCCAACAAGGGTCTCCGCTAAGCCCACTCCGCGATCTATTTCCGAGACTGAGAAGCCCCGGGCACCGGCTCCGCTGAGAAACGGGCGAGGCAGCAGGCGGGGTGCCGCAAGCCTATCGCCCTCACCTTGTAGAGGATGACGGTCCTGCTGCTGTCCGTCACTAGAAACTGATCTGTTTTGTCGCTCTGCTCCACCCCTAGGAGCCCGTCAGGCCCGGCACCCAGGTGTACCGCAGACAACGTGAATTCCTCCTCCAGGGATGCCATTTTGGGCAAGCCTGCGAACTACCGCGCATCCCTCCCAATAGGCTTAGCGCTTCCTCTCGCGAGAACTAGCAGCCTGAGTGGACCGGCGCGTCCCAAAGAGGAAACCAGCTCTCCAAGCCTGCGACCTCTGGCGGGCGGAGCGGGCGCGGGCAGCTGCGGGCGCAGCTGGGTGGGCGGGACCTAACTTTGGGTCTAGACCCCGCCCTGGCCACGCCCATTTCCGGAAGTACTGCGCTGGAGGGGAAGAGACTGGCGCTGGGGAAAATCTTATCTAACCCGGGCGGGCTCTTCTGCTGGGCACTCAGGCACACACTAGAGAGGCTTGACGGTTGAACGTGCGAAGTGGCCGCATAAAAATAAACTAGGTTTTTTTTTTTTCCTACTTGCAGGAAACTCTCGGGGAATTCTTATCTCTGCTCCGTGGACCAATGTGCCAAAGAAAAAATATTTCTCTCCTCAGATAAAGTCTTAATAACGTGTTGTGCTGAAAAGAAATGCCTAACCTCCCCTCCTCACGGCTTCTCAGAACTCCACTGATGTCTAGTCTCTGCCGCCTCCGAGGCCTCCCACGTGGTCCCTGGCACCCTTTTCTCTGAACCCCAGTTGGGACGTTTCTCTCGGGCTTACAGGAAATTCAAGCTTGGCTGATGAAGAGGGTGAATGAAGTTCAAGGTCTTCCTGGACTATATTTAGCAGACATCATTTCCGAGAGATTTGTGAGAGAAATGTGACCGATTTGATTAAGAATGTTAAAAAATATCGCAAAAAGGTAAATTGTGCGTGTTGTTAGAAATCAAATAGGAAAGTACTAAACAAAGACACACCATGTGTTACATGGCAAATGCCTTCACCATTGGAGAAGCAGGGACATGAAGCTCCTTGTGTGGTTTCCTCATGGCCACAGCCTTGCAACCCTGGAGAAAGGAGAATATTCAGCTGTTGTGAGGATCAAATAGTATCCAAAATCCTTAATAAGGCTCACAGGCCTTTTGTTTTGCAAACTGACCAAGAAATTTGAATGAATATGTGACTGCTTTGCTAATTGGAAAAGAAATATTGTGAGATTCCACCTAGACATTTGGCCTCTGTGAAACTTCCTTTGCCTCCCAGCACAGTTAATCAACCTCTCTACTGAACCTTTTTTGGTAAACACTGTCCACCTTTTGGTTACCAGCCTAAACTCCAGGAAGTCTTCCCTGATTTTTTGAGACTGAACTGAATGTCTGATTTAGGACACCAGTGTTATTGTAACTAATGTGTCATCTAGGCTGAGATACTCACTTGTCTCCCCCACTGTGTTTATTTCTTTTAAGGAATTCCGCTTTTATCACTAGTATCTGGCATAATGCCTGTCCCATAAATACTTGTGGGACTAATGAATAAACTGTGAAAGCTTACTCATAATATTAAATTTGTGCTTTTCCTCAGCTTGAAGGAAAAGCAGAGGTTCTCAAACACAATGGCTTCAAGATTCCCTTACACTCATTTATTGACAACCACAAAAAGTTTTTGTTTTTATGGGTTATATCTCTAGATACTTGCTATATTAGGTATCAAAATTTTCACTTTAGATCTTTGCATTCACAGCACTAGCAATTATGTCTGATCCAGATAAAGATTTAAATAGATGTTTGTGAATAAATCACACTTACATGCAAATCATTGTGATAAATGGGATGTGGATTTGAGCCATTAGGATAAATAAGACTTACTGGTTGAGAAAGCTGGAACTATTTGCCTGTAAATTTGAGTTTAGTTTGGTAAACTATTAAAGGACATTGCAATCCTTTTTCAGAAGGACATCAACTGTAACAGAGGAACTAGGAGTCTTCTTCAGCATAGTCTAAGATTGGAATGGGTCAAAGTGTTCTACTTCCAGCCCAGTTCAGAGAGCAAGAGCGGGGCCTGCCTGCCCATTACCCACCATCACTCATTAGAGAGGTCTGAGAGCTCGTCTTCAAAGACAGATGTGACCCTGTACGTTTTCCTTTGAGCTGTGGTTGTTCTGTCTTGATTGTTCTGTCATGTTTATGCTGCCTAGCTATGAAGACCGGGGGAAGATATTGCCTCTCTCTTTTTTTTTTAAGATTTATTTTATTTATGCATACAGGAACTGGGGTCTAGGCCAGAGTGCGGCAGGAGGGGTGTGTGTGTGTGTGAGAGAGAGAGAAAGAGAGAGAGAGAGAGAGAGAGAGAGAGAAAGAGAGAGAGAGAGGATTCACCAGAGTAAGGAGCAGAACAGGTGGACCGACTGAAATACACTGCTGAGGGGAGCAGCAGGCAAGACAGGAAAGGCCTGCTGCGCCAAGTGGGTTAGCTCCCTGACCAGGATGGGGATGGAACTCATTCTGCAGTGGCTGGTGATAGCCTGATAGTGCTGCGCCACCAGGGAGGCCCGGAAGATATTGCCTCTTACATTTAATTCCTAGAATAGAATCAGGTGAAACATATATGATGAACAAGTCTAATTATATAATGGGTAGGATGCCTATATTCAAAAGGGAGAACGTTACCAATATGGAATTTTTGTCTTTTTTAAAAAAAGATTTATTTATATATGTATACAAGAACTTAGGGTGTAGGCCAGAGGTGTGGGATGATGAGAGATTTCACCAGAGACAGAGTGGGGAGCAGAACAGGTGGATTGACTGAAATACACTGCTGAGGGGAGCAGCGGGTGAATCAGGAGGGGTCTGCTGTACTATACCGGAAGCTCCCTGGCGGGGGATTAAACTTGTGCTGCAGTGGTTGTGGATAGCTTCATGCTGCTGAGACTTAACCCCTTGTGCCACCATGGAGGCCCCCATTATGGATTTTTCATAGAAGACTGACAGTTGGTGGCATGCACATTACATGAGTGGGATACAGAAGTGTTCTGTCAAAGAAATGTTTCTAGAAGGACCATTTTGAAAAGAAGATGGATGGTAACAGTATATATTCCTCTAAATCTCCATGTTATATGGAAATTGTAGTGGCTTTTAAATAAGGTCTAAAACATCCTGAGCTGTTTTTTCCCCCGGCTTTAGAATCTCAAAACATTTTTGGGGTCAATGTTGAGACCACAATGACAAAGTGAACACTATCACAACTCAGGCAGACACAAGTGAAGATAGTTTTCCTACAGCAAAAATGAGAGCTCGAGGAAGAATCGAAGCTCTTTTATCATAAATGTGGGGCATGCATTTCAATCTAAGGCTAGCACCCAATGAGTGTCAACATCCAATGGGCATATTTGGCATTTGAGGTCAAGCAAGCACTTGGGATTCAATGGTGAACTGACGGGAAAGTGGGAGATGACTGGGACTGAGGAGTTGTAGTTGGGTGGGCATAGTATACGGCCCACAGGACCCACCAATCCTCAGCAGGCTTGGTCAAGGCTGACTAAGACAGCCATGTACTGTCTACTTCTGTAAACTGCTGTGAATTCATAATTATTTCAAAATAAAAAGTTAACACAGACACATAACAGTGACAACAAAAAAATAGAATACAGTCAGATTCCAAGTTAACGTGGGTAAATTTTACTTCTTGTTCTTGTTATGTGTGAAAATGACCATCAAGCTCTCCTTGAAAAGAATTCTCTATTTCTTGGGAATGGCTCTCACGCGTAGATGATGCACAGACCTTTTTTTTTGGAACACATATATAATCTATGATCACATTTTGGACAAGAAGTTAAATGAAAGACCTAAGAAGGTCTCTGTGCTGTCCTTAGCAAGGTGTTGCATCAGGCAACACCACACTGATACACAGGAGTCATGAGCAGGCTACATAATGCAGGATGCTGCCAAATGAGCAAGATCCTGACCTTTTTATTGATAGAATAATCATACAGCATCAGTTACGTGGGGTAGGAGGATAAAGAGAAAAAGATGGGTGAAACTAAAGAATGTATTTTTGTCATCTAGGACTTTAGGGGGGGATATGAGTCTGCTGACCAGATAATTTTTATCTGCTTGATGACCAGTGTTGTAATTGAAACCATACTCCAGATCCCCGGCCATGGTTCTAATCTTATCAACAAGGCTTTCCACTGATCAGCTTCTGGGTTCCCTTGTAATATATTGGTCCTCGGCTTCCCGGGCTTTCTCAGTCTTACGTCACGACGCATAAGTCAGGAGTACATTTTATGCATCAGTCCTCAGCCCCCCGGTCTTTCCCGGTCATACCTCGTGATGCAGCCTTCCCAGAGTGATCAAGATTTCTGCTCTTGGTTGATATGAAAGGCGCCTTGTGAGGTTTTGCTATGACTGATTGACTGGGCTGTTCTGAACTTGGTATAGGAATGCAGAACTGCAGGTAATGATAATGGTGGCTGAACAGGCTGCTTAAGACTAGCAGACCCACACTAAGCCCCCTTAGAATCAGGAAATCACTGGTTGTGAAGCAGCAGTGAGTTCGATTTTTCACTTTGATCCTCTTTTAGTTAAAAAACAAAGCTTGTTGGCACTTATATGGTGGTTTTTAGGAAATCCTCAAATAAAAATGCATTTGATGTTTGTTATCACTGAAAGTGTGAAAACAAATGATTTAGAGTTGATGTTTGTTTATTCAGTTAAATGCAGTTCCTTATGCTCAAGTTAGGCTTTTGTTTTTATAGTAGCCAGTCAGCTTTTCTATAGCGTAGTGAGCTAAGAAAGGCGCTAAACATCTCAATAAATCAGAGAGCTGCTTTGTCTTTCCTTTTAGCACATGAACACCTCAAAAGAGGGTACTTGGATTGTTAATGTATTAAGCCAAAAAATTGCTTACGTGGGTATGGAATACTAGCAATTGCTTGAACAGGACTAGTGAGCTTTTAAAACAGCAAATACTTGTTTAAACAAACACACCTCCTCACTCATATGTTGTCAGTGAAATTGCAAATTGGTGCAATTTGCTTTGGAGGAGATGTTGGCAGTAAATACCCAAAGTCATAAAAATATGCATATCTTTTGACCTAGTAATTCAATTTCTGGAAACTTACCCAAGACAAATAATTAGAAGAAGACATAAACTATGATACAAAGGTATTTCTGGCAACATTTTATAATAATAGATCCCAAAAGATAACCCAAATGGTAAGTAGTAAATAAATTATAGATTGCCACCCAATGGAATATTATGAAGCTATGAAAAAGATAAACATGAAGTAAGGCAGCTGACTCCAGTAGGTTTCCTGATTGGTGGGATGGCAGATGAGAAAGCTCCCATTTTTGAGGAAGAAAAAGAAGAAATCAGAGGAGGTAAAGAAGGTAGGCAGGGTAAGAGAAATAAATATTTTTCTAAAGAATTATGATGCATTATGTATGGATTGGGGAGAACCAGAATCCTTATACTGAGTCAGTGGATATTCTTGACATAGAGTTCATCACAGAAATGACTCACAAAGCAGTGTTAATTGGAAGACCTTACACAAGTTGAAGATAGTATGTTTTTGATTTGAACTGACCCAAGGAAGTTTGCTAGGATTAAACATTTGCTTACTATGAATGGAAAATTGAAAGCATTTGATGAAGCAAACCACATGTTACCTTTGTACTTACTGAAGTTTCATTATCAAGCTCACCTTTATGATAACTCCACAGTAAGGTCTTGATATTCAGCCATGTAAATGAAAGATGGAGAAACAACATTCTCAGCATTGTTTTCATGTCTTTGATTTTAGAGTGATATTTGAGCTCTTCCTTTATAATACCATACTTGAATTATTTATTGGGTTTTAAAGACCATACATAACTTGAAGTAACTTGCAAAGCCTGCTTTTCTTTCTGACTTTTGACTATCGAAAACAGTAAAGTGGTATTTATGTTTAGGTGTATTTGGGTCACTGTAGGCTATACTATTGTTCTTTAATGTATGAAATCTACATGGCACCTTTGACTTGATAATTGAGGCATGTTTTTCATGTATTCTAAAGTTTTTAGACCACAGTAGTATGAGCTAATTAAAAGATAGTGAATTGGTTTATATTTCTTCCAAAGAGAAAATATAAGAAAATGCAGTATTCTGTAGGAATGTTTCTGACTGAAGATAAATTTGTTTTAATATTTTGTTTATTTTAGCTAAGAAGTGCTTTTTTGAGAAACGAAAAGTTTTATGTGAATGCTTCCGTATTGGAAAACTTTTTGGATTTAGAATCTTTTGGCTCTGTAACATTATTTGTCAAATTTTAGGAGAACTAATTTTCCCATGTCAGATTAGCACTTCTTAAAATAAATACTTTCAGTATCAGCAATGACATTGTTTAAAAAGCTGATGGCAGGATAAGTGTCTTGGGGGGGAGTGTTTTATTAACATTTGCTAGTATTTGTTCATTGTGGACATGTATACTTGACTAACACTATGTGACTGTGGAAACCACTTTTGTAGTTCAAGACATACAAGTTTTGTGTGTGTGCTTAGCTTATTAAATTATCATTGCACTTTGCTTAATATGAGGATTAAAAATGCATTAAAGGGATTACTGAATATTATCCATTTAACGGGATTACTGAATATTACCTATGAAAATTTCACTTTCTTAATCTATTGACACAAAGAGTAAAGTATGCAAAATTAAACAGGTTAATACTTGAATTTGATTATGTAATTTATCTTATTTCTCCATCCCCCTATAACTGGTAACATGATTTAGCTGCTTAATCTCAATAATAACTTTTTTCCATGTAAGAAAAAAGAAAAATAATACATGTGTAACTTCCGAAATATAAAGGTGCTTATAAAACAACTGAAAATCCTTGAAGCATTTTGTAGAAAGAGAGGCATCCGTGAAGTAGCTTTCACAGAAGAGCAAATTTTAAAGTAAGTAATGAAGCCGAAAAGGAAATTCACACTCTTGGGTCCAGATAATGGGTTTTAACAAAATGCAAAGAAATAGAATAACTCTCAGGTGATAGTGGGACGATTCAAAATGATAGAAATATTTCTAAATTTTTAAGTTGTGGTCTGAAGAGAGGCACAACGTGAATTAGACCGATTCTAACAGCAGACACACCCTGAGAGAAACAGCAGTCTTCGGGACGGTCTGGATAGAATGCCTTGTGTGCTGACGATCACAAAACGATCCTTCAGTGTTGCTCAGAAGCTGTCACCTGCCAGCATCTGCATAGAGAATCCCTCCAGAGCAGCTTTTTTAAAAAAAGATTTTATTTATTCTTTGTGTAGAAGAACTGGGGTGTAGGCCAGTGGTGTGGGGGTGTGTGTAAGAGGATTCACCAGAGACAGAGCGGGGAGCAGAACAGGTAGATCAGAAATACACTGCTGAGGGGAGCAGCGGGCGAGGCAGGAGAGGTCTGCTGCGCCATGTGGGAATCTCCCTGGCGGGGGATCAAACTCAGGCTGTCGAAGGGGGCCTTCGCGGTGGTAGTGCTGAGACTTAACCCCTAGGCCACTAGGGAGGCCTCTGGAGCAGCTATTTTAAGAAAATGGTTTTTAAAAAATCACAAAGGTCCACACATTCGGCTGCCCTTGAACATCTCAAGAGGCAGAGTGGCCATGTCTCCCTGAGGGGTCCTTGACATCCAGTCTTCCGTGTCTGTCTTCACTGCAGACCGCTGGTACTGAGGGTCAAACATAATTCCTCCTAGATTACAGCTGTTTAATTCAGCTCTGTCATGTGCTGCACTGAAGGCTCAGACTCAGGAAGACCTGAGGCCACGTCCAGTTTTCCTGGCTCATGTTAACTATTGTCTTCCATGCTGGGACCAGAAAAAGAGTGTTAAGGCAAAGTACCAGACTGTTTCCAGTTCTCCCAGGAGCAGGGGAATAGTTAAATGTTTAGATTTGCATGGAATATCCTATGCAGTTGTATGCTAGAGAAGTGAGAGAATTTATGGGCACATGGAATGCTAGAAATCTAATAATTTTTTAAAAAGATTTATTTATTTATGCATACAAGCTGGGGTACAGGCCAGAGGCGTGGGGTACGAGAGGGTTCACCAGAGACAGAGCGGGGAGCAGAACAGGCAGAGTGACTGAAATACGCTGCGGAGGGGAGCAGCGGGCAAGACAGGAGAGGTCTGCCGCGCCATGTGTGTATCTCCCGGGCCGGGTGTCGAACTCACATTGCTGCTGCCCACAGCTGCACAGCGCAGCGCTTAACCGCTGCACCACCAGGGAGGCCCTAGAAATCTAATAATTTAGCAGGGAAAATCAATATGATAAACTTGAAAATAGGGCTTACCTGGATCAACGACAGAGTGTCACACACACACGACTGTACGTGCACACAGATTTGATGTTGTCCCAGAGCCTCGAAGCTTCAGGTCTGAAAGGACATTTTCTTGAAAGTGTATTCCAGAGCAAGGATTTGCTAAAGAAAGGATACATGATTTATGCTTGAGAAGCCAAGGTGCAGTTGGAGGCTGGAGGCAAAAAAAGCCCCAAATGAAGTGCACTAAAGGAAACAAGGAGATTTCTATTTAGAAGACAATGTGGGTGTTCCAAAGTCTAAAAGTAACACTCAAATGCGATAACGCTGTGATTAAAAGCTGCATTTGGAAACTGGGGGTGTTTCAAGCATCTATATATTTAACGTAGGCATCTAAATATTTGATAACCCACATAGTCCAGCCCCAGGAATAAACACCCAGCCTGACTGTACCCAACTTTGCTGGCAGCAAGTATGTGTGGGAAGTTTGTGTGTTTTGCAGAGAGAATTCAAAGGCGTGGTGATGGTGAGGCTGGAGTTACAAAAGCAAGCACGTTTGGGTAATTGGATTAGCGCTCTCTGATCTGGGGAACATTTTCAGTCTAGGAAACCTAGTTCTGGTGCATGGTTAGAGGCTGTGGTCTGAAAGTCAGAGATCAAGGCACATGGTGTAAATGTCGGCAGCAGCTTCAGGATTAAGTGCAAGCCCCAAGGGAGGTGTGTTGCTGCTTCTGCTTTGAGACTGTTGAACATGAGGCACCAAAGAATCTCTGTCCTCACCCTGCCCTTCCTCAGAGGCCCCTTTTGTGAACACCAGGAGCAACTTGAGTTTCCCATAAAGAGGGGTCGGCCCTGCAGTGGTGAAAATCTGGTGTCCCCCAGGGGTAGTTTTCCCACACTTCCTCTGGGGCTGGCTCCTCTGCCTTGCCACCCAGACTGCAAACTCACCTTTGAGAGGGGGAACCACGTGTTACATGAACTGGTGAGCATAAGGGTGTGTGCTGCTGGGTCATGCATTCCCATCGGGCACTTTTTTTTTTAAAAGATATTTTATTTATGCATACAAGAGCTGGGGTGTAGGCCAGATGTGTGTGTGTGGGGGGGGTCAAGGGGACTCACTAGAGGCAGGGTGGGGAGCAGAACAGGCAGACTGGCTGAAATACACTGCTGAGGGCCTGAGGCAGCAGAGGTCTGCTGCACCTTGCGGGAAGCTCCCTGGCCGGGGACTGAACTGGTGCTGCAGTGGCCGCAGATAGCTTCATAGGCTGAGACTTAACCCCTTGCGCCCCCAGGGAGGCCCAATGTTGGGCATTTTGGGATTGGATTGGGTAGATCCTGCCCTCAGGGTTCTTCTATGGAGGCCCTGGCGCTGAAGTCACCATCCACCTATTAGCAGACCAGGCTCCCTGGCACCCAAAGGGCTGAACTGGGTCTTAGTATTGGCTGTTGGCTGTTTCTTTTCCCTCTGTAGCTTCCTTCCCCTCATCCACAAGTTCGTACTTGCCAACACGCCCTGGAGAACAGCTGAGAAAGAAAGAGGAAGCTACACTTGGAAAGAAGATTGCTTTGTACTTTTATTTACAACAGAATGTAAGAAAAAGTAAGTTATTAACAATAATAAATAACTGGGGGAAAAATCCACAAAACAGCTGTGAAATGACACAGAAGGATGGCATGTGTGAAGATCAACTGCTGTCTGCTTTGCTCGTCGGTAACACTGTGTGTTGCAAAGCTTGGCCCTCCCGTGGCGGCAGTGGTCTACTGACGAATCAGCCAACCCAGATCCCAGCTCGACATGTAAACACGGAAGATTACACTTGAAGCTACATAAAAGTGGCACACGGGTAACATCAACTCAAAGAATCTCTTCTTGGTGATAGAAAGAAATGGCAGGAAAACTTGCCATTCAACAGATATGTTTCCAAGTTAAAGCAAAAACAGGGAGAGGCATATTCTAAAGCACTGGTTAACAACAAAATTAGTTTGAATAACAGCATCTGAGAAGTTCTCAGTATCTTCACAGCCTCTCGTTGCACTAACTCGTACACAGTTTAAATACTTGCATTTCAGATGCAAACAGACTGCGTGAGGGAAGAACACAAGAGCTCGAAAGTCTTGTGGTCACATAACCACGCTGGGTAGCACTTCAGCCTCAGCAAGAATGATTAAAGAGTCTGTTCAGGATGGATCGATGGCAGTCACTGGACGGATTTAATTTTAAATTTCAAGAACTATGGCTCAGATGGCAGATTGTCACGTAACCTATGGAGTCAGATGACCAGAAAGGGAGGCAGACTATTTGGACAGTTCCTCCCTATTGGATTATCTGAGCACACGTGACATATACGTTACACACGGACCTTCTCAAAAGGAAAATCCCCGTTGATCTAAGTCAACCAGTGACTGTTTGTCTCTGAGCCATGAAGCGGTGCTAGGAAAGTAGAATTTTAAAATACGTGTAAATCAGCCTTGACATTTTCACCGAAAAATCCTTTTTCAAAAAGTGGAGAATCTATTCTCTCAGCTCACTGTTTATTAGTGTCATGAAAGAAAACCACTCAATTCCTTTTGGGGGGCTATGTTGTGTTTTGAAGTGTCTGCATTATACACCCACAACTGTGCTACTTAGAGATTCATTTTCACAACTAAAAACATGACTGATCAGTCATGGAGTTACTGATCAGTAACTCCAAATAAATTAAAACCATTTTCCCACACAGACGCAAAATGATAACAGAGGGCTTATAAATCGGTTTACAAATGAACTCATATTGTCTGGGTTATAAAGGCAGTTAGTGAAAAATGTCACGCCTGCTTTGTTGCTATGCTTTTCCTCTGCCTCATCCTGTGATAGCCCCAAAGTAGGAAAATGAAATCGCCTTCAGAGCTGACTTACGACAAAGCTTATGTGATCAAAACACTGAGACCTTCTTATGCTGGAAAAGCCTGGTCAACACCAGGATATTGTGCCACAGTTAGTGAACTTACAGGGGCGCTTTGAGGTGAAATCCCCCCAAAGTGATGAAATGCAGGGTCACCGTGATGGTTTCCACTAACATCAGAGATGAAGATGGGGTGAAGGAATATGTGTTGGTTTATGGATTATTTATTTAAATTTCGCTACCAGAGACTTAAAAACTGGTGGTGTCTGATTTACTCTATTTATATATTTACACAGATATCATACAGTTTTGGTGGACAGAGTTGAAGGTTTCCACATTGCAGACAGAGGCACTAAGTTAAAGATTCTGTTTCCCCTCAAACATGCTTAAAGAATTCAAGGTTCTGCTTTTTTCTTCTAAGTTTCCATCATGCAGTGACTTAACTTCCATCCTTATAGGAATTATTAATGTTCTATGTACATATTCATCGCAGGTTTTCATCCCACAATAAACAAATTCATGTGGGGGAAGGTGAAATGACATTTGAAACTCAAGAGAGAGAAAATGTTGAAGTCATTTATGCCTTATGATGACTGGATTAAATATTCAAAGCAGTTAACTGAATATTGGCACCCCCCCACCATTTGAATGCACACAAACCACACGTAGACAGGAAAACAACATACTTTAAGAGCACACACATTTGTTGGCTAAGAATCACACAATCGTCGCAGCTTTGCAATTGATGCCTGTGGTATTAGGTTGGCTTTAAGAGAAAGAAAACTCACAGAAGGAAATCACAAATTAGCTTTCTAAAGCATATAGAATTGTTGCTCTTGATAGCAGAAGTTACTTTACAAAAAGGGAAAATAGAAGGTGGGAATGGACAAGCCAGGTGCCGGGTGGGTTAACCACTGGCACAAAACCGATCTGATGTGAAAGTCGTGAGTCCACCCCATTCTGATTTCAGCTTGCAAACGGGAAGCAAATCTAAACACTAGATCAGTGTCTTCTGAAAGTAGAGTTTTGCTTTCTAAAGTCAAACATTCCCATTTTTAGTACTACTGTGTGGGAGAGGGAGCCATGGAGAAGTCCAAGGGGTTTGAAAAAAGATTGTTTTCCCACAAGCAGGAATCATGCTATCATCCCATGCAGAGAAGAGGTCTTACTACCAGGCTATCATTCTCAGCGAAGAGATGCAGTATTGACCTAAGCTATTGGCGACTGGTTTCCTTTGCATTCTGGGTTATTTGATTTATTAAGGTCAATGTCAACCTATAGATAAAGAAATGATCTTGACAGTCTGACGTACGACTTAGAACACTTGGTGCTGGGCTCACGGGGCCAGCGCTGGCACCTCGGGAGAGTTTATCAACTTGAAAGACACAACGCAGAGTGCGGAGCACTGAGAGAGAAGCAGGCAGGGTCCACCGACTGCGAGGCTGTGAGGAGACCATGACCTTGGTCTATGTTGTTTCCTTTGGAATCTGTATTTTGGGAAGGTCCCTTTCCTGAGGTTGTAGGTTAGGTCAGGAAGGCTAGCTGGGGCCTCAGAGTTGCCCAATCATTTTGTTCTCTTCCTCTCTGGGAGGACAAAAGTAAATGCTAGATTCTGCTTGCCTTTCCTTCTGCGTTTAAAGGCAGTGAGGTGCAAAGGTGAGAGTTTTCTCTTTTGATCAAAGGAGAGTGCCTTTCTGCCACTTTAGTGAAGGATCTTGCCTCCCATCAACCTTCTAATCAGGCATTACCACTACTTGCAGAAAAGAAAACCAGACAGAGGGGCACCGGTTCCTCCTTTGTTAGTCTAAGAATAGGAAGGAGCAATTCCGCTCATTCTCTCCTCCCACTCGTTAGTATTGACTTGACTTCTGTGACATTCCCAATGTTTGGGTTTCAAGTAAAGGAGCCAGAGGATGAGTCTTTTCTGAGACCAGTGATGGGCCATCCATTCCAGAGACATCTGAATGGATCCAGGGATGTCTGGCTGTTACTAAAAGTAAAACCAGAAGGGGGGATGGGAGACAACTCCCTTTGCTAGGGTGCCCGAACCAGACATTCTGACAGTGTCAAAGTCCAGTGAGCTTACTCTACCCTTGAACTCATTTGAATGGGCAAACAGTCAATGAATTCTACTCAGTTAGTTGCAAATTCTGAGAATCTTATTGGATGCCAGGAGCTGACAAGTCAAAGTTTGTTGGTGTCTGTAGAGAAAAAAGATGTTTGCCTCACCTGGGCCTCTTGGTTCCTAAACTAAATCATTCCAAATCAGTTAGGGCCACATTCAGCCACACAATTCTCAAAGATTTCTGAGGCCACAAGGGCGCAAGGGGAGAGTTATTAAAAGACAGGAACAAGTGGAATCTTTATTAAATGCTGTGAAAGCTATAAATAAGTTATCATTAATTGCACTTGGAGCCTCTGGAGGTTGATAATTAAAATTTTCAAAAAATTTAAAGAGTTAATTAGGCCCCAAATCCTGAGTCAGACTAACCAAAAATAGGAATCTCAGAAACTGTTTGTATTCAAGTATTGGTGACGAGCAGTTCAAAATTTAACAATTAGGTTATGCCTGAGAATAGTATTTTTGAGAATTTCAGATTTGATGGGAGGAAATTGACTTCACTGTTTAGCAACACCCTGGGACAAAGTGGTGCCACTTTGCTTTTGTTTTTTTGCCCTTGAGGTCCAACCAACCTCATCCAAGGCTTAATGACAAGACTTCCTCCCTGTCTTCCAGCTGTGGCTACAGAAGATTCCTCTGTCTTTTGCAAGTCTTACATTTTACATCCATTACGAGGCTGTGTGGCATACTTAGGGAATCTTATATGTGAATTACTTAACCACATGCACACTCAGAGATTGAAGGGACGTTGGAGTGACAAAGCAGTCTTTTTCTTTATCAGAAGATTCTTAAAAAAACAAAACAAAACACCCCAAACGAAAATATAAAACCCCATGAAATATTCATATGAAGTTACTCTGATTTGGGTCGACATGGCTTATCTGAGGAGTGGACGCCAGGTAAATTCAGGGTAGCTTTCTTCTCAGGGTCCGGAAGCGTGAGAGTTTCTGGGGCAGACTTTTTCCGGGGTCGATCTTTGGGAACAGACAGAAATTCTGGTGCATCTGTGGAGAGAGGTGTGGACGGAGCGCTGGATGGGGCACTGCGGATTGAAGAAGGCAGCAGGGGGATGCTGGAGATAGAAATCGCAGGTGGAAAGACGCCGATTTTCTTGTTGGTGGCTTCCTGAGTGGCTCGCTCAAACTCGCGGACTTCATCCATTGTCATGTCTTGAAGGAAAACAAGTAGAGAGAAAAATGAGCAGCTGTTTCAAAGAGATGCAAAGAGACTCAGCTTTGTGCCAGGTTTTAAAGGAACTACAGGAGCCCTATCATAGGAGGGGCCGCTCCAGGTAATTAAGCTAAATTGTCATTGAAATGCTAAATTCTGAATTTTTTCTTTTACTGAGGCAAACCTCTGAAAAAAAACATTCCTTTATGAATATCCATCCCAAAATTTCCAAAGTGTTTTCATCGAGTATTTTAAGTATTCTGAGTAACTTAGCAGGTGAGTATAGAACCAGATGGGTGTGTGTGTGTTGTGGGCATGGTGTGTGTATGGAGTTCTTATTAGACTGGGTTATCTTTTCTATGAAGAAAAGGTAATCAAAGCAATTGATGGCTCAAAAAATGATACATATTATTGTCTACTTTAGATCACATAAGTACAAGTATACCTTTCTAGGATAAACAGGCAAATCATCAGAATTTCTCAACACACTATCTTCTTATTCAATGTATTCTGGGGGGGGGTTGGTTTTGTTACTGGTTTCCTGATTGTGTATCCAACTTCAGTTTGCTTACATGATGGCTTATATTTAGCTTAAAAAACAAACAAACAAAAGACCATGACAACAACAACGAGCCCTGCTAGTTAGACCAAAGCCAAGAAAAAAAAAAAAGCCATTTCTCAAGGAAACAAAGAACAGAGAATGAAAGGATAGTTTGATATTTCTTTCTTTCCTTGTTCTCAAGAACTTCATTACTGGCATCTTTATGGCTATTATTAATTACTTTCAGTCTAAAAAAAAAAATTGTGTAGAAGAACTGGGGTATAGGCCAGAGGTGCTGGGGGTGAGAGGATTCACCAGAAACAGAGTGGGGAGCAGAACAGGTGGATCTACTGAAGTACACTCCTGAGAGGAACAGCAGGCGAGACAGGAGAGGTCTGCTGCGCCATGTGGGTCAGCTCCCTGGCCGGGGATTGAACTCAAGCCATATGGGTGATAGGTCTGAGACTTAACCCACAGGCCACCAGGGAGGCCTCTGCAATTTTTAAATTTGCTGGTAACAGGAAAATCAGGTGACTGGGTTCATTAGAAAAAGCACCGAGTGAAGGTCAAAGGGCTTGTCCTTGAGTAAAAGGTGAAATCTGCTGCCGATGGTTCTTGTACATCTGTTCCAGCTCCCCAGAGACTCATTCCTCATTCTTGTCCCCTCCCATGAACTTAATAATTGAACCTTCACAGATGATGTTGCATAAACTAACATGAACCAATATGGTCATATTGGAAATAGTAATTATGGAATGAATATTCATAACGTGGTATACATCATCAAGTTAAACACAGAGTAGGTTCTCTCAGAACATATGAGCAAAACAGAAATGTTTTTTAAAAACAAAATCCTTAAGAGAATTTCCTGGGACGATTATTAACATTTTCTGAAAGGGAAAAGTTTTTTACATAGGAAATAAAAGATGATGAAAGCATTGATATAATGTGAAATTCAGAATAAAAGAAGAAAAATTGCACCTGTAAACTTACCATTTAAAAAAACCTAAATTTATCATTTTTAACACATTTAAAAAAATACCAAGACTGTTAAACAAACTATGAAATGAGCTTAAGTTTTTTTTAAAAGAGGTATTTGCTTTCAAATAAAATCAAAACTCTCAAAAAAATTTCAGTTAATTGGGGTCTGTTTCTGCTATAATAAATGGATATCATCTTTGAAAAATTAGGCTTTCTAAACAGGTGGCAGAAGAGTGCTCTACTCCACACATCCAGCAGGGGGCAGAAATCATCCAACAGACACAATTTTGATTTTAACATTCCCTTCCAGAGTCTCTTACAAGTTCCCTTCCTTGAAGGCATTGAAACTGTTCAGTTGAAAAAGACACTGTTATTTCCTTATTGCATGGATGTTATGTGTATTCATGGATGTTAATTTTGCATAATTTCAATCTAATTAGTTTCTACTCAGGTTGATGATTTAAATTTTATTGAGCACCCATGAAAATCTTATTTGCCATGGACATCAGTCTCTTCATTTCAACTGATTTTTCAATAGGACAGAGAAGAAAGACAATGGAAAAACAGATAATCTCCAATTTGGTGAACTCCCCAAGATTATTTGGAAATGTCGTGCGCCTTCAAATAATCTCTTTGTGTAACTTCTGGGCAAGCAGGTACCCTGAAGTCGTAGGGACAACTGTGCACTGCAAGGAGAGCACATGGACTCGCACTGTGGAGAGCCCCGCCGAGGCTCACTGTCTACTTCGCAAACCGGCATTACGATAATAACAATCATAGGCAAGTCAAGAGAAGATGAAGCAAAGAGCCTTAAACTGTAAGCCATGAGAATTTAGAATGAGAAAAGGGGGCTCAGACTCCTTTAGACATGTGGTGTCTCCCCCTTTTCTCTGACTTCCTTTGTCATATTCGAGCAAGCAGTTTTCAAAGAGTGGCTGTAGGAGGTGGGGGCAGGGTAGGAGGGGTTGGGAGTAGGTGGGGTTGAGGGGAGAAAAGTGTCTAACATTTCTAAAAAGAAAAGGTAGTTGAAAGCGATGGAAATTCAAGGATAATTTCCTTAACGAGCATTTCTAACTTTGAACAGGGGGAGAGGAAGGGGAAGTACTATTGGAATAGGTCTGTGCAAACAGAGAACACTTCAGTTAAGTCTTAGCTAAATAAATTTCTGCAAATGCAGGCAAAGGCATGCAAAACTGGGAGGAAGAATTAGGGCCATACCAACGTCAAGGGCAGCCACATGCATCCACAACAGCCCATGGACCCGGCAGGGCACATTCCAAAGACATGCTCTAAAAACTTATCAAAAATTGCCAAAGTGCTCCAAACGGTCTTCGCAGTTGTAAAGCATCCATTTACAACAGTGATCTTTTGCTTTTCTATAAACTATCAAGTTTTAAAAAAATCGAGCATGTATCATTCTGGGGCCTGAGCTAACAGACAAGGCACTCAAGGAGATCACAAAGATATATAGAAAGATATATATATAGATATATTTTGGCCAAAGATATATAGAAATGATGTGGTGATTACATTTTCTTTATTGTCGTGTCTCCTCTGCAGCAGTATGAATAATTGAGAGAGAACTCTATTTAAGATGCTGGCTTCTACCATAGAGTTAGCTCTCAATTTCCTATGTGCCACTAAATCACCTGAGGTTCTTTGAAGCTTATCTTAAGTCCCAGGCTAGGTCTATTACACAGCCAACACAGCCCCAGCTCACGGCACCTTCCCTGCTCAGCCAGAGTGTGTGGGGATGGTAGCCGTGCTTTGAGATTAACCTAAGCAAAAAGGAACTGATTGGCTAAAACAGCTATACAGAGCCAAAGAAAACACCTCAAAGCAAATGCAAAGAAACCTAAAATATCAGATGAGCCAGAAGCTGTCCCTTGAATGAATAACTGAATTATAAAAGCATAACTTTTATATATAACTGAGTTATGAAAGTCTGAGTTTTAAAAGTTACCGACATGATAGTCTTGTTCTCCTATGACCTCCGTTTTTAACCCCTCTGTCCACCAGCAGACCCTACCGAAAGGTTTCCACTCTCCATGTTCTTGGTTTGATGACTGAAACAAGTCCCAAGTCAAGTGGCTTAACAGAATCAAAAAGTCTGGAAGCAAGAGGTGACCCAGTCCAGTTTAGACACTTGCCCTCCCCGCCCCCCGTTTCTTCACTAACAGTCTCAGGGCCAAGACATGTTTCTGTGGCAGGACGAGAACAGAGAGTCTGCTCTACTGTAAAGCTCAGTTTATGTGTACGTTTGGTAAAGGGCGGCAACATGTTTTAAAAATTCTACATACACTTGTTTGGGCATTGCTGTCTATGTCATCCACAGTGGAGGAATGCTGATTGCAAACTTTTATGTTGGTTTGTTCATGCATGTTTTTCTCGTATTCCCGAACATCATCCATTGTCATATCTGAAAGAAGGTCAAGATGTTGGCAACGTCCGTTATTAAATGCACACTTTCAATGGGGAGACTTGAGGGGAAGACGGTAGCTTAGCAGAAGCCAAAGAGAGGTTTAAAAAGCAGGGGATTCGGTAACTTTATGAAAAGCAAATCATAAAGTTAGCTAAACCAGCCAAAGAGGAAAAGTGTGAAGAGGTCAAGTCAAATCATCTCAGAAGATAAGAGTGGAAATTATTTGGGGTCGTTCTCGTAGAGTGAGCTAGGTAGGTAGAAAGTGTTAGCGTGTGGGCAGCGCTGTAGCCTGAGATCTCCTAAAACATCCTTAGAAGATCCCTTCCGGGACAGGGGCAAGCTTGGATGGTTTAGTACTTACCTTCCATATACCTTTCAAAACAGATTTGGAGGTTCTTGAAGTCAATGCATCAATAACACAAAGGACACTTTCATTGCTAATACAGGATGTGGGAGGCAGAGGATGCCCCGGTATGTGAGACTTGGTGCAGCCCTCACACGGGGATGTGTTTTGCAGAGAATGCTCGGTGTCAGCGAGTGCAGGTCTCTGCTGAACTTCAAGTCTAGCCTAACAGCTTGAGGATGGCTGGCACTGCTTCCACCCACACTGATCTATAAATAAAATGGCACATGACATTATGATTTTTGGCCCGAGCCTACAGTTTTTCAGTATTTCAGGATAATGATCCAGCGGTTCTCAATGGGATTATTTTGTGACACTTCTGGTTATCACAGCTGGGATGGGGGTGCTACTGGCATCCAATGGGTAGAGGCCAAGGATGCTATGGGCCAGCCTACCATGCACACCCCTTCTTTACCCCTTCACTCCCTCAAAGTATTATCTGGTCCAAAATGTCATGGCGCCCAGAGTGAGAAACTCTTTTTGACTGATAAAATACTTAGACAAAGAACCCATCCATCAGCAGTTGGTTAAATGCTTAAAAATAACAGTAGTCTCACTTTAAATACTGCCGTTGTTTTAGCCTTACCCTAACTCTTCTCCCTCCTCCTCCTCCTCTTCCATACATTTCAAGGTTTTATCAGCAGAGTCCCCAGATGTGCATTCTTCTGCTGCCCTCCAGGCTGAATTTAACCTCAGGCCTCTTTCCCATGTACGCTGAGCAACTGGGTAATCGACCACCCCAGAATTAACTAGCTTGGTGGGGATTCGAGTGGGTATTCACAGAATTTTTCCTTATTTTCTGTATCATGTGTGATCAACCCTTGCGTGTCATGTGAGATCCTGTTCATTTCCAAAAGGCAGAGTTGCCAGGAATTTACAGTTGAATCCAGTGTGGTCTGGGTCCCGATGGAGGGTGACTGGATGTTCAGATCTGGCCTGTTTTATTAAGTTGATGGTTCTGACACACTCCAAAACTGTCCATCAAAAATGCTGCCCATGAGCAAGGTAAGTATCGAGAATGCTAAGCAGAGTCTGGCCAAGCAAAGAGCATACTTTTTTTTTAGATTATCAAGGGAACCAGAAAGCAAGGGGGATGCTGCTTTTGATGAAAACAATGCATCTTAGTTAACATTTATAACACATTCTTCCAATACAATCACTTGAATTCCGATGACAGATGATCAAAATTTCTTAAACACAGATACACCTGGAATGAATACTGAGGTGGTTTGAAGATAAATCTTATGTTCATTGAGACCCTTTCTTCCCACCCTCTACCCCCAACAGTTGAACTGTACTTTGGAAAAGAAAAACAAAGCCATTTTCGCTTCTTTGTTCTAGTGAATCCCAATAGGAATCATGCTTCATCTTTAATTAGCTCAATGTTAAGCGAAAGGATTAAATTGTGTGGCCACTTGCTTTCAAAGAGATAGCAGTTTGATTGATGGGAAGAAGGATTGACAACAAAGAATGGAAAACAACCCAGGTGACAGTCCTAAGGAAATACTAAAAATGGTGGAGAATATTTAACACTATAGGGAAAAGTGCCTGGTATATCGTTCAATATTAAAAAATAGGCAGTAAAGAAATTTTCCCTTTACTTATTATAGGAATTAACTTTTGTCAGAAAAGGCCTGTACACATTTAAACAAGGTGGTAGGTTACCTTTCAAAATGAAATGTTAACAGTGATTGTTTCAAGGAGTTGGAATTAAAGGTAATTTTCATTTTCTTCTTCTTGCTTGCCTATATTTTCTCTCCCTCTTTTTTCTTATTTCCTCAATTTTCTACGGCTAATATGCATTGCTTGTAAAATAAGGAAAAAAGGATCATTATTTAAAAATCTATTATTTGGAGTCACTAGTTTGCAACAACGAAGGAGAAGGGACACTTTTCTGGAATTTCTGTCTTTTCTAGGAACACAATCCTTTTTCTTTTTTAGACAAAGAGTTAAAAAACAAAATTTCAGAAAATTTCATCTAAAAGGAAAAAAACACTCTCCTCATTAGACCACATAAAAATGAGCATTTTTCATAAAGATGATGATCCTTTGCTCCCTGCTGATGCTGTAGGAAAACGCCATTTGTCTAGATCTGAAATATCCCCACACACCACACAGGCTTCATGGAAATGAAATAAACATGTTCACTAGTCTTCGGTAAGTTATGGAAAGTGATCAAGTGAAAATGTTCCTGTTCAGGTTATTTGATAAAATGTGTTGTGTCTTGCTCCTGCAAAGTATATCACCTCAAAATCTATACATGAGTCGTCTTTCAGTAAACTCAATCACACATGCCCAGCATCAGATTATACTTTCAGAGATGATTCATCTTCATTACTGATTGATTTTCAATGATCAGACTCACTTCTAACAATTTAGGTCTGGATCTCTTTGCTCTTAGCAAGGAAATGCTTACATATCAGAGAAACTTAATGATTTTGTAAATACTTTGACAATCACTTTAATTGATAGATTTGAGAGGACATAATTTACTTCTCTTAAATAAGGTTTTGTAAATAAAGATTTCTTAAACAAGAAACACTGGGCTAATCTGCCTGAGTTAAGAGAAGATTGAAACTTGGTTATCAGAGGTTGTGTATCAATTCAGCCCTTGGAAGTATCCTGGGGTATAAATGGCCTCCTCCTCCATGCTCCACTTCAGTCTTTGTCTTCTTGTAATACCATTTCTTCCCTTTTCTTTCTCACTCTCCTTCCGGTGCGGGGAGAGCAGATCAGAGTTTCCTTCCAGCATGTGGAGATCATACTGAATGGGGTCTGAGCAGAACCTTCTGTGCCAGGGGGTTCTGGGGACTGGGCTGAGATTGAACCGCCTCCTCTCCACCAGCCCAGTGTGATGGAAGAAGCTCTGGCATTGGGTGATTTGTTAATTGAGGAATCATCTTTGATTTCCTAAACCATGGACTAAAGGCTCCCATTAAGAGCCAAATCAATCTCAACTGTCTGAGTCTTTTTGCTTTTATATAAACTATAGGTTTCAACTATTTATTCCTGGAATCACTCTAGTAATGAAGGGATTATGTTCCACGGAAATAATTTGAACAGTATTGGCATATATAGGAAAATAAAAGTTTAATTCCTTTTAACCTTCCCCATCAATCCTATTCCTTTTGGAGATAACCCCTGTTAAAAATTCGAGGCACAGGCTACCAGAATCTTTTTCTATGAAGTCACACGTCTGTCACTGCACATACATCCATATAACTTCATTTTATTTTGCCATGAATGGAATCACACTACAGTCATTCTACTAGACACACTACATATTGTTCTGTGCTTTCCTTTTCCATTAATGAAAAATATACATATTTCCATACCAGTGCCTATAGGACTACCTTATTCTTTTTAGTAGTTGCATACAGTATTCATAGTATGGGTGTTCCACAATTTACTTGGCCATATTCTTGTTAGTAGATGGACATTTACACCGAGCATTACTACACTGTACCTATTTTCCACTTTTATAAACAAAACTGCAGTGAATACCTTTGTGCCTATGTTCATAAACACAATTGGAAAATTAAAAATCTAAAAAGTGGAATTGCTGGATCATAGATTACTTACTACTTTCATAGACTGTTAATTTCCTCTTCCACCTACCCAATACTGGACAGTATCATTCATTTTTTTTTTTAAGATTTATTTGTGCATACAAGAGCTGTGGTACAGAACAGAGGTGTGTGTGTGTGGGGGGGTGGGTGGAGGGATGAGAGGATTCACCAGAGACAGTGGTGAGCAGAACAGGTGGACTGACTGAAATACACTGTTGAAGGGAGCAGCGGGCAGGACAGGAGAGGTCTGCTGCACCATGGGGGTCATTTCCCTGGCTGGGGATAGAACTCATGCTACAGTGGCTGCTGATAGCTTCATAGTGCTGAGACTTAACCCCTTGCACCACCAGGGTCGCCCTATCATTCTTTTAAACTTTTGTAAGCAAGTGGGCAAATGGCACCTCTTCCTGCTGTTTACATCACGTCTTGTGATTAGTAGTGAATTTGGCCATTTGTGCTTCTCCTTCCATGGTTTATCTATTCCTGCTCTTTATCTTTTTCCTTCCATGTTATTGGATTTTTTATTTATAGAACCTCTTTATGGATTATAGATATTAATCCTTTGTGGACTGGATATGTTGAAATAATGTCTAATCTTTCAGCTCGGTTTATGGCGGCAATTTTCTTTCAGTCAGTTTAGGTTTAAGGAAGGCAGGTCGATTTTACAGGAAGTAAAGGTTCTATGTTTGAAAGGCCTTTAGGATAGAAGTCAGTTAAACATACAGAGAAACTACAAACACCATGTAACAAAACAAGCAAGAATTTCCTGCATTGGATCGCACAGGTTTAGCAGCTAACATTTTAAAAAATGGACTTTTTACTCTAATTCAATAGTCAGTCCAAGGGCATATTATGTCTTCTATCCTTCTTCATTTTCGCTTCACTCCAAGGTTCCTCAGCCTAAATACAAGTAATTTTTTCTTACTCTAAGTCAACATGGAAGTTGGGGGATAGAGGAGGCCCCACAAATCATGCACCAGATTTGATATTTCTTTGGCTCCTGCAAAATGGCGGCATTCTTTGGGATGTGTCTTATTTCACCATTTAAAATGATGACAAATTCAATAAAATGTTGCTATAAATAGCTTAGGAGTGACTCCGCTTTTGTGTAGTGCAAGTGGCCAAGCCTTAAGGTACACAGTTCAGACCACTAAGATGTGGAATTGCAATCTGCATGGAGACTGTTTCCACAGCTGCTAATTCGGGGAGATGGTGGTGAGGGTGGATGTGACAGATCCCTTTGAAAATCTGATAGAAAACTCTGGGTTTTCTCTCCAGAAAAATGAAATAAGCACACACACCAAATGTTGCCTGTGTGCCACAGCCCTGCATTCATATTTCAGGAAACTGGAGGCTGTGGGAAAGGTTTGCTTGGTAAAATCAACCAGCTAGTGCTGGTCCCTAAGCAGATTTCTCACTCTCCCTCAGGCTTGCTTCACTCATTGTTAGGCCTGTTCAAGGCTTGGGGGGACTCAGGATGATTTCTAAGTCCCTTTCATGAGGGAGTTTCATCTATACCAGCTGGAATGACCCCTCATACTTTTTGGAAAGGGTCAGGATTTCAAAGATATTCATGAGGCTCCAATCAATCACCGCCTCCCTCCGGCAATCTTCTGTGTTCTTCTCTCAAAATATTGTCAGATTTGTGAAGCAGCACTATGCTTTTGTGAAGCCGGGCTGCCTATTTTTATCCACCTCCCCTCTCACCCCATCTTCTGAAATGTGTTGCTGTGGCTTCCCTGATTAGCACTGAAGGGATGCAGGAGAGACCCAAGGCTCATGGATCTTACGCACCTTTGAAAGACAAACTCTTCCATTCTGGGAATGGTGACCGCCAACACAATAAAATCTGTTTGGGGTAAATTATGTGACAGTCAAATGCCCAAACTCAAAAAAGACACAAAATTAAGCACTGGGCAAGAAGAGATCACCATCCCCTGTCCTTTTTCCAGACCCTTAGTTAAGCACCAGAGGTGGTGAGTCTAATTAGGGCTTAAGCCACCCCAGGCTGCCTCTGATAAGCGCACTGTTTGCTCCTGCTGCAAACACACAGTCCAAAAGGCAAAAGGGGCTAAAACTCAGACCCAAGCCCAGAGGACCTGCTGATTCTGCTCAAATCTGCCCAGAAGAGGCACATTTTCTTTTCTTTCTTTCTTTTTTTTTTTTTTAAAGATTCACCTATTTATGCATACAAGAACTGAGGTGTAGGCCAGAGGTGTGGGGTGGTGAGAGGATTCACCAGAGACAGAGTGGGGAGCAGAACAGGCAGATGGACTGAAACACACTGCTGAGGGGAGCAGTGGGTGAGGCAGGAGAGGTCTGCTGCGCCATGTGGGAAGCTCCCTGGCTGGGGATCAAACTCAGTGCTGCAGTGGCTGCGGACAGCTTCATAGTGCTAAGACAACCCCTTGTACCACCAGGGAAGCCAGGACACATTTTCTACCTCTCACAAGGCACCAGGGTTTAGCAGTTGGTCTTGAAGACACAACCTACTTTCTAATCTGTCCGAAGTCAGGAAACTGTTGTAATCTAGTCAGGCTAACAGCCCATGCTATGTCAGGGTCTTCTTAAACTTGAGCCAGGGTCGGCATGCCCTGGGGGGCTTGTGGAGACAGATTGGTGAATGACACCCTCCAGACTATCTGCTATAGTCGGTGTGGAGTGGGGCCTGAGGATGTGTGAATTTTTAACAGGTACCTGAGGATGCTGATTTTGCTGGTCTTGAGACCTCACTTTGATAACCAGTGTTATAAGCTACAGGCAGTTGTTTTTCATTTAATTTTTTTTACTTTGGACTTTTGCTATGTTGGCTAATGAGGCCTCACTGAACCTGTAGAGACCAAAGAAAAAGAAGGACCTTCAGGGACCCCCCCACCGCTCCCAGGGGCTATCCTGGCCCTTCACACATCATTTGCCTGACACACCATTTACCTGCAAGGCCCACCGTCTGCAGCTTTACCTGGAGTAAGAAGTGGCCTGTGTGAGCAGAGCTGCCTCCTCTCCGAGACTAAGCGTCTGCGCCTGTCCAATAAAGGAGCCACTGTTTTCCCCACAAGTCGCTCAGTCGAGGGCAGTGCTGTTGGCAGTGATTTACTCAAAATTGATGGGGTGGTTCTCAGACCCCTTGGGAGTGAAAAGGCTGCTTGTTTTGGTTGGGGTTAGGATTGTATATAGAGGGGGTGTAGACCTTCTCTGCAGTCCAAGGCGCCCTGAAGATCTCCATCCACTAAACCATAGCCCGTTTTTCTGCACTCAGATATAGAAAGGGCTTTTTGTGGGTATGCTCCTTGGGTCGCCACTTAACCCATCCTGAGTAAACAGGTAAGTGTGCTCAAAAGTGTCCAGGAATGGAGACCTGCAATTTCTTTTCATATACTGTTTAGCTTTAGGCTCCTTTTAAAAGCCCGAGAACTCTTTTTTGACTATGTCTTCAAGTTCTCTTCCTTACCCCACGCTCAGTGGAGAGAGCATGGAGCTGACCCCCAGCCTCTGCACCCCAGCTGTCCTACTCACTCGACGCCCACCTACATTTTCCTCTCTTCCTACATCCCGCCTCTACTCAGACCCTCTTTCTGAGCCATTGGCTTGCAGTGTTTGGGCCCTTAATCAGGACCAGGCTGCCGCTTCAGATGCTGCCTTTTCTGAAGAGTCCTCTCTGGCACTAAAGAGGAACCTATTAAGGGCCTCCCTGGTGGCGCAGCAGTTAAACGCTGCGCTGTGGAGTTGTCGACAGCGGCAATGCAAGTTCGATGCCCAGGCTGGGAGATTTCCACATGGCGCAGCAGACCTCTCCTGCCTTGCCCACTGCTCCCCTCAGCAGTGTGTTTCCATCGATCTGCCTGTTCTGCTCCCTACTATCTCTGGTGAACCCTCTCACCGCCCCACGCCTCTGGTCTGTACCCCAGCTTGTATGCATAAAATAAATCTTAGAAAAAAAAAAAGAGGAACCTATTAAGATGCCGTTTTTCTTGGCCTTCTAAGTGGCAGAGTTTTGGCCCTTCAGGTTATGTTCCTGCACCAACTCTCATACCAGTTTGAGCCCATTGTTTTCTGAATAACCTCTCACCTCCCCTGAGGACAGCATGAACTGGGAGGAGTTCAAGTTGGGAAAGAGCTGCTGCTTTTTTTTTTTTAAAAGATATATTTATTTATGCATACAAGAGCTGGGGTGTAGGCCAGGGGTGTGGGGTGTGTGTGAGAGGATTCACCAGAGACAGAGTGGGGAGCAGAACAGGCGGATCTACTGAAACACACTGCTGAGGGGAGCAGTGGGGAGACAGGAGAGCAGCGGGCTACACCATATGGGAAACTCCCTAGCTGGGGATCGAACTCTTGCTGCAGTGGCTGCAGACAGCTTCATAGGCTGAAACTTAACAAATTGCACCACCAGGAAGGCCCAGAGCTGCCTGCTTAACTTTCCTGGGTCCTGTCCTCCCTTTAAGAAGTGGGGAAGAGCTCCCCAGAAAAAAGCAACCAGAAAGATTTGTTGCATGACCAGGGGAAGGAATAATCCCAGGATATTTGCCTCCCAGCAGAGGCCCGCATGTTGACTGAGAGTGACTCAGACAAGGTGACGGGCTGGCCTTCCTGCTGCCTTGAGCAGTGTCCTGGGGGCCACATGGTGAGAGAGAGCCAAGGATGATCTTTCAAAAGAATCTCTTCTGGACATCTGCATTTTGGAGAAATCCAGGAAGATACATTTGCTCTTCTGAAAAGGCAGAGGAGCTGGGAAAATTCAACAATAAAACAAGCCTGTGGCCCACGGAACTGTGTCTTTTTAACTGTAGCTCAGAAGCAGCTAACGACATTAATCATAATCACTGGCTTTGCCCCCTCGGTCCAACATATCTTTTCACTTTCAATTTGATCCCTTCTGCTATGAGAGGGGGAATTGGTGGAAACACGACAGAAAAGGCCCAAAATGCAATCTAGGTTACGCTCAGAACAAATTCAATGTGACTTAGGAAAAGGCCAACGAGAAGGGCATTTCATTAGGCAATCAGATGGAACCCAAGTCACTGAGCGGGTCTGTTCGTTTCTATTTATAGCCAAGGACACTAGCCTCTGATGACCGATTCTGGGAATGTAGGGAAGTCACGTGCACACAAACGCTAGCGCTAAGGATTTGGGGAAGGTGGGCCATCTAGCATGAGAGGAAGCCAACCTCGTCTTCATTTACTGGAAATGTGCAGAATTTGTTTGACTCAAATCACAGGGGGTGGGGGGTCAAACAGAACTACAGTCTTAGGATGAAAGGGGTACCTAGGTTTCTGCCCAACGGTTCTTGCAGAATCCTTGTGATTTTAGTGAGGAAACAGTTAAGAGTTCTCTGTATCAAAGGACTGCTTTCACTTGATAGAATGCTCCAGACACCTTTGATCTCGAATGAAAGTTTGGGATAAATTAGGATGGGTTTGAAACCCAGCCAACAGAGCATTCTGGAGCCCTGAGGTATCAAGTGTTCAAGCATCAAACATACTCAGGCCTGCTTAGCCAATAACTAAGTACTGTGGTGCTTTAGACCAAGCCTCTATCACCCCTTTCTCCTGCACTACGCCCCGTGGACAGTGTTAGTTCCAACAGAGAAAGCAGCGATCGTGCCTCTGTTGTCTTTCCAGGTAGCAGCTGAAGCCAAAAGGACCGAAAAGCCCCCGTCGACGTGTTATAAAGTTACCCTCTGAGTTGTTTCTGGGAAGTTGACTTACCATACCACTCATCCACCCACGCAAAAGCCTGTCTGTGTCCAATCAGCAGAATATCTCGGACCACCTGAAAAAGTAAAAGGAGGAGGCTGAAATAACACTGTATTTAGTGAAAACCAGCGGAGCACCAGACTGTTCTCAAGTTCAGGAATCCTGGCAATCATGAATTTCTTAATTGCGCTGTCCATGATGACAAGGAGAAGCTGCCAGAAGCCGACACTATGTGCTCACTCTCAGCCTGCTCCAGGCACGCACGCACTTGCTGTGAACTCATCTCTTCATCTTCCTTGGAAGTCAGGCTGGAGGCGAGTACAGACCCAAGACAGCTTCTCCACAGTCACGCAGGAGTGGTTTGAGTGACTCTCTAGGTTAATCACCTTTGGATTTTTCTCTTCATTTATCTTTACCTAACTAACACAGGTTCTTCTTGTCATTTTTGGAGGGCTGTGTCTCCCTGGGGCCAGGAGTCATAAATGTCGGAAATCAAGAACATGTTTTTGACAGCAGATCACTTCTATGCAAAGAGCACTTAATCCTCTTTCTGATAAGATATCCTAAATATTTAAAATTTTTTTTTTTGTAAATGAAAGTGTGGGATACAGGGTATGTAATTATCCTAGGGTACATAATTATCCTTTTAGGTTTGACTTTCGTGCAATAGAAGAAAAATAAGAGCAGGTTAGTCAACTATTACTAAAAGTGCTGAAATAAGAGACCTGGACTAGATAGAACATAATAGACATGATTAACCTAACCCAAGACAAAAGGAATGAAATTGTTTCTTATGGTGACACAGTATGGCCATAGAAACTAAGAAAAACAATATGTAGTTTGTGTGCTCTGATTTCATGGTATTTTTTTTTGTCTGCTATAAACATGCCTTTTTGTGTTTCTTGGTTACTTATATTCTCCCTGCAACATTCCTGTCTTCCTGACAAACAAATCCAGCAATTGTCAAAAACCTCTCCTGGAAGGTTCAAGCGTGTTTCAATAAACGAAGGATTTTAATTTGGTGAATTTGCAGAAACAAGGGAAGCATTTATAATGAAGTGCTTATTACTCGGGGCCTCTGGATCTCTAGCGAGGCTTTTATGACTTGGAAGGAGGAAACATGCAATGAAAATAAGAAATAACACGAAGCCACACACACTGGAGTGCTGAGTTTGTCAAATTCATGGAAATCAAAAGAACAGCATCGAGGCATCAGTAAATACACCCTATTACATTAAGCACAACACAGCTGTCTGCTGGAAACAAGAATTCAATCATGTGCTAATGGCTCACTTTCGAACATTTTTTCCCCTTAACTGTGAATAGATTCTTAAAAAACAAAGGTGTTCGGAGAAAGGCATCCCTGGCACTTTAAGCCCGTGCAAATGCCAGCCTCAGATACTCATTAGTGACTCATGTGCCAAAGCAGGTGTGTTTTTGGGGCGTTGATAACACTTCATTATATTTGGAGAAGGGCAATGGGATGGGTATTCCTAGAGCATTCATTCTTACAGGTATTTTAAAGAAATAGATTCTCTAAACTAGCCAAAGGCATCTGGGAGCAAAGAAACACAATAAGACCTGGGACAATCTAAATAAGCTTTGAGAGAAGAAATAATAAAATGTACTGTGGTCGTGACCCCAGTAAGAGATCACTTGGGTTAAAAACACCTAAAAGGGGGATGTTGTAGGAAGTCATGGAGATACAGGCTGAGATAAACACAGAGCTGGAAAAAAATATTTTCCCCCCCCCCCACTTCTTGCTTCCTCAGGGACACAGAAGGGCTTAGAGTTTCCTTCCTTCCTCCCTCCCTCCCTTCCTCCCTCCCTCCCTTTCTCTTTTTTTTAAAAAAGATTTTATTTATTTATGCATATAAGCTGGATGTAGGCCAGAGGTGTGGTGTGATGAGAGGATTCACCAGAGACAGAGTGGGGAGCAGAACAGGCAGATCAACTAAAGTACACTGCTGAGGGGAGCAGCGGGTGAGACAGGAGAGGTCTCCTGCGCCATGTGAGAATCTCCCTGGCTGGGTATCCAACTCGTGCTGTGGTGGCTGCTGATTGCTTCATTGTGCTGCGCTTAACCTGTTGCACCACCAGGGAGGCCGGGCTTAGAGTTTCTTTCTGTCTGTCTCACTGGAATCCCACTTCTGGTTGGGCAGGCTGGGTTCTGGAGCACAGTAGAAAATGGGTTTTTTTCTCTATTCCACACCAATGCTCCTGCCGTAGTTCCAGAGTCCGCTATTACCATGAGCCCAGTCCAATCCATTCCTTGGGCTAAGAGTCAAGATCTAGACATTTTATAGTTAACGGGCCCCCATCTTAATAGACAAGTCCATCTAAGTGACAAAAAAAAAGCTTAGTGCATTAAGATTAAACTTTAGGGGCTCCCTGGTGGTGAAGGGGTTAAAGTCTCAGTGCTATCAAGCTATCTGCAGCCACTGTAGCACAGTTCCATTCTTGAGTCTCTCCTAGTCACTTTGCTTTTCATTTAAGGATTTGCCCAGTTTGGGTTGAGATTCTGATGCCCCCGCCATGAGTGTGTAATGGGTCCAAACAAGGTTCAAGTGTGAAAGGGTTTATTCAGCAGCTACTATGTGCCAGCACCATGGTGGGAAGCACCCACAGACCCTGGTCTTTTGGAGAGAGATGAGCAGACCAGTGATGACAGGCAGATGGCAGAGGAGGCTTTGAAAGCAGAGAGTAGGAGCCTCGCTCTGAACCACACAGGAAAGGGTATTTGGAAGAGGGGATCCTCGAGTTAAGTCTTAAACAAAAAAGAAGATGCAGGCCTCTCTGGGGGTGCAGGGATTAAAGTCTCAGCACTATCAAGCTATCGCCAGCCACTGCAGCACAGGTTCAATCCCCAGCCAGGGAGCTTCCCACATGGCACAGCAGACCTCTCCTGTCTCACCCGCTGCTCCCCTCAGCAGTGTATTTTAGCAGATCCGCTTGTTCTGCTCCCCACTCTGTCTCTGGTGAATCCTCTCACCCTCCCACACCTCTGGCCTAGACCCTGGCTCTTGTATGCATAAATAAATAAATCTTTTAAAAAATGGTTAAATTTCAGTGCCCCCCAAAGAATTTCAGAAAGCTGTTCTTTATCAGCTTTTAAATGGAAAAATAAACAGAAACCCAGCCTATCTGGAATGTAGAGAAAACTCAGGTAGTGTTTATTTTTTATGAAAATGGAGGAGCTACAAAGGGTGATGCTTTGAACTGCATTTCCCAGTTGTTCCCAAGAGGAGAGTCATTTTGGGGTTCCCAACAAACTAAAATCCTCACCAAATGGTGCCTGCTATGAAATCAACACATTTGGCCAAAGGGGGTATTCGATTGTGGTTTGAGGTTGTTGGTAACTCTATGGCAACACAGTGATTAAGTAAGCAGAAATGTGAGGTGCAGTGTCTAACAGGACTACTGGGATTTCTTGTTCTGTCTCTTGGGGTGTCTTTGACCTTCACTATCTACATTTACAGGATCTTTTCAGTGAGAATTATCCTTTGGGGCTGCACTCACAGATAAGTCCTGTGCCTCTGCCTGGAACTAGATTAGCCTGGTGCCAAAGGGAGAAGTGTTTTTTTTTTCACATTCAAATTCTCAAATATATTCACCCAATAGACATAGAGGTCAAAGAATGAGAGATGACGTATGAAACACTGATTCATGGAAGGAAATGAAACCTGTATATAAAGTACATTTTTCTAGATGCAGTAGCCTAGTGCTTGGTTGGCATGAAGCTTCTGGTATACTGCACTTTTAAGAGACAGTTACTTTTTTCACAGCCCAAGAGCTGCTGTGTGCTCACTCACCTTGTGTACAAACTGTTCCACTCTGGTCTGAAGGCCCCAGACTTCGAACTTCACGGTCACCAACTTGTAGGAGCACATGATGGGCTGATGATTATCTCTCCAGCCTTCCCTTAACTTGCCCCGTCCTGTCTTCTCTGACTTGAAGTGTTTAGGATCCTGGACAAAATATATCAAAGAAACAGTAACTTAAAAGCTCAACCACCATGTATGTGAAGTGTCAAGAACCGGTAAATCCATAGAGACAGAAGCTGGGGAGTGACTGCTAATGGGCATAGGATTTCTTGTTGGGGTGATGAAAATATTTTGGGGGTGGGTGGTGGGGAGAAAAAAGAAAATGTTCTGGAATTAGATACTGGCTGTGATTGCACAACTTTGTGGTGAAATAATGTTAAAATCTGCTGAATTATACGCTTAATTAAGAGGGTAAATTCTGTGGCATCTCAATTAAAAATGGGTTGCAATATAAATAGATGGTGAATAGGTAGCTCATGTACTTAAAGCTAGATTTGTGACATTGCTTTGCATCTTTCCCTTGACCTTAGGGTCAATAAATGTTATTTTTTTTTAAAAGTTTAATTCATCAAAGTTGTTTCAGCAACTTTGAACAATTACTCAGCAATATCTATGACTATCCACAAAGGTAAGTGTATGCCTACCTATGACCCAGTGATTCCATTTCTGGATGAAATGTGTGCACATGGCCATCAAAGATTATCCTAGAATATTCACACCAGTTTTAAATATGGTTGGCACAAAATCTGAACACCTCAAATATTTACCAGCAGGAAAACAGATAAATGGTGGTATATCCACACACTGGAATAATACACAACAAAGAAAAAGAACAAATTGTTGATGCCTGCACAAACAAGATGATGCTCACCGACATGACGTTGAGCAATGGTGTACACATTGTATGATTCCAACTGAAGCTCAAGAACAAGCGGAATTTATCCTTGATGTTAAACATTAAAGTAGCAGCAATCACCTTTTGGAAGAGGGGCTTAATTGTGACAGAACAGTAGGGAAACTTCTGGGATGATTACATGTTGTTCTGGATGTAATGTGTGAAAATTCATTGGGTTTCACACAAAAGATTTGTGTTATATTTCAATGAAGACAATGAAATAAGAAAGGCAAAGCTTTTTTAAAAAGTCAACCATGGGGTGGTTGACGCATGGTGCTGCAACGGGTCAAGTTTCAGCACTATGAAGCTATCCATGGCCACTGCAGCACAAGTTTGATCCCCAGCCATGGAGCTTCCCACATGACACAGCAGACCTCTCCTGCCTCGCCCTCTGCTCCCCTCAGCAGTGTACTTCAGTAGCTCTGCCTTTTCTGCTCCCCACTCTGTCTCTGGTGAATCCTCTCACCACCCACACCTCCGGCCTACACCCCAGCTCTTGCATGCATAAATAAATAAATCATTAAAAAAAAAGTTAACCATGTAGTATTTACTCAGTGATTGCCATGTGGAAGTCAGCTACTGATGATTTCAGAAGAGGATTATTTTTCAGACACCTCAAAAGGAATGCATAAATTTATAGGAGAAATGTATATATACACACTTACAAATGCTTTTATTTATTTTCTTTTAGTTCTAATCAGATACAATTGTCATATAATATTATGTAAATATTATATTACTGGAGTTCCTGACTCCCTTCATGGGGATGTGGGACCCTGAGGGTAAAGAGCATCACAAACACAGATGGGGAATGGACACGGCAGAAGGTGTCTCCTCTCCTGGGAGGGACCTGGGGGCCGTGAGGAAAGGCAGGTATTCTGAGACCCAGAACCAGACTAGCTGGGCAGATTAGTCTGGGGCAGCCCAGCCCCCAGACCAGACTGTGCCTCAGGGGTGGGCCTGGCAGGTAAAGCAGCCTCCTTCAGCCCACAGACAGATTTGCTCACTGTGGTCAGGCAGAGGCTCTGGCAGGGCCATCTGGCAGGGGCTTCCCAGACAGACCTGCCTCCTGTGAGCACCTTTTGTTGGGCTGCTCCCATGGCTGCTGCTCCGCCAGAAACACAGCACGCCCCAGGCCCAGTGCCCACCCAAGGACCAGGCCAGGTCTGCAGCAATGTCTAGGTAGAGCCCTTAGCCTCTCTGCCCCTGTCCCAGTCCCTCTCTGAGCCCCACTCAGCTGGCAGGGTGACCTCCCAGAAGGACCCATCCACGACACATGGTTTTAGGATAAAAATAAAATGTGCAGGCGGGAAATAAAGGCTTCCTATGTTCTTGCCTACCTTTCTGGAATCTTTTCTGCCACTATCCCAAAGCCACACCTCCAGTCTTGTGAAGCTCCTGGCAGCCCTGTGCTCCAAAGCTCTCAAGTTCCTTCTCCTGGTCAACTCACCCACTTTGGCTGGCTCTTTTTTATAAAAATATTTTTATTTATTTCTGCATATAAGAACTGGGGTGTAGGCCAGCAGTGTGGGTGAAAGAATTCATCAGAAACAGAGTGGGGAGTAGAACAGGTGGATCTGCTGAAATACACTGCTGAGGGGAGCAGCGGGTGAGACAGGAGAGGTCTGCTGTGATAGGTGGGAAGCTCCCTGGCTGGGGATTGAACCTGTGCTGCAGTGGCTGGCGATAGCTTGATAGTGCTGAGACTTTAATCCCTGCGCCATCAGGGAGGCCCGGCTCTTCTTTTTTGTTTAAGAGTTAACTCGAGGATCCCCTCTTCCAAATACCCTTTGCTGCGTGGTTCAGAGCGAGGCTCCTACTTTCTGCTTTCAAAGCCTCCTCTGCCATCTGCCTGTCGCCACTGGTCTGCTCATCTCTCTCCGAAAGACCAGGGTCTGTGGGTGCTTCCCACCATGGTGCTGGCACATAGTAGCTGCTGAATAAACCCTTTCACAATTGAACGCTGTTTGGACCTATTATACACTCATGGCGGGGGCATCAGAATCTCAACCAGAACTGAGCAAATCCCTAAATGAAAGGCAATATGACTAGGAGAGAGTCGTGATCCGGAGGATGAGCTGCATTTCTGGACCTTCAGTACCAGCGTTGGCAAGCTCTACGTTTATCTCCTGAAGCAAGCCAGGAGCTACCAGAAATTGTATGCCTGGGCCTGGAGAGATTATAATTTAATAATATGATACGCAAAAAAGGCAAAAGCTTAGGAACTGACCTCTAAAAAGTGCTTGATTGACATTAGCCATGTTGCACCTCCTAAGACAGTCTATTGAGTAATGTGTCTAATCCTACAGTCCAGGGCAGAGAGAGCAATGCCGTCCCAAGGCACCCTGGGACACAGGTAGAAGATTTGATGTTTACAGCCATGGAACTAATTCCTACCTGCCCTATGTTCCTATATCACACAATACCACTAAAAATGAGAAGACCAAAATATCAAAAGATGTACCACAGCAGGTCCACTACGGCAGACAATTTCTGATCACTAGCAGTCTGTCCCTCAAGGTGCTACATGCTTTTCCCCTCCCCTTGAAACTAAACTGGTTTGTGACTTTCTTTGATTAACAGAATGTGGCAGAAGAGACACTATGTCAATTTAGGCCTTCCAGGAATCTGGAAGCTGAACTCAATGTAAAAAGTCCGGTCTGACCATCCTGAGGCCGCCATGCTGTGAGGAAGCCCAACCTAGCCATGTGGACAGATGCTCACCCATCCCACAGAGTGAAAAAGCCGTCTTCAATATTTCAGTCCAAATATACACTGCTAAGGAACAGATCTGCCCAGTGAATCCCCATCAAGATTGTAGAATTGTGAGAAATAATGCACTGCTATTTTAAGGCACTATATTCCAGGGTGGATTGTTACTTAGCAAGACGTAACAAAACAGATACAACTGGACCACCAAAGATGGAGAGAATGAGTGCTGCTTTGTCCTTTCATGGAATACACCAAAAATTCATGTGGTAGCTACAGACCGAACAGCTCTATGAACTAAAACTCCAGTCCTCCTGGAGTGGAACAGGAAAAGCTGGTTTCTTCCCCCATTTTTCCTTTGTCTTGCCCACAAGAGGCAGAGGATGGGGGTCTCCCTGGTGGCACAAGGGTTAAGTCTCAGCACTATGAAACTATCCGCATACATTGCAGCACGAGTTTGATCCCCAGCCAGGGAGTTTCCCACATGGCACGGCAGACCTCTCCTGCTGTAACAGGGTGGTCCCCAGGAGAAAGGGTGTGTCCCAGGTTCCCTGTCCCACCCAAGGTAGGGTGGAACTGAGCAGGATATAAGTAGCTTGAGAAGAGAGACAGGACATACACAGAGGACACACAGAGAGGAGACAGAACACACAGATAGAAGACAGGAGGAGATGGAAGAAGGATGGAAAGCCAGAAGAGGCCCAAGGAGCAGAGAGACTTGTAAAGAAGCTGCACTGGCCTGGACTGACTGAAATAGATGTGGGTGAGAGACGCGTGGGGAAGTTAACGATGGCTGTGTTGATTTTGGTTTTGATTATGTTCTGTTCTGCTCAGAATTGTCTGACTGTTTCTGACCCATTTGGATGGGTCCCTGCCGAAAGGTATTTTGGTTCCTCCCAGAATTGTCTGGCTGTTTCTGACCCTTGTGTGTGGGTCCCTGCCAAAAGCTGTTCTAGACTTGTGGCAGGCTTTCGAGACTTGCTTTGGGCCAATCCCGTTTGGGTGGACTTTTACCCACGAGGAGTTGGTTAACATTGGGTGCTTGACTTAGAAAATACATTCTTTGTCCTCTGTCCTTTCTAATTGTATTAAAGTTTCTTTCCACAAAGGTCCTATATGTTGTGTATGGATGAGGCGGATGGCAGAACCCATTTAGAACAGGGCAGTTTTGGAGGTTTCGGGAGTGCCTCTCTCTCCTGCCCTGTAACACTGCCTCACCCACTGCTCCCCTCAGCAGTGTATTTCAGTAGATCTGCCTGCTTTGCTCCCCACTCTGTCTCTGGTGAATCCTCTCATCACTCCAAACCTCTGGCCTAAGCCCCAGTTCTTGTATGCATAAATAAATAAATATTAAAAAAACAAGAGGCAGAGGATGAGTATAGTCACCAGCACATGGCTAACTCTCTTGACAAAAGGCATGGCCTCTGTGCTCCGCCAGTCAGGATGTGCAAGGTAAATCCTCGTAAACCTGAGTGGAGTTTGTCCTACTTGTGTTAGGAACTGGATAAACAAAGATTGTTATGGAGCCAGGAGGCAGAGGAAGGCAGGAGGCCAGAGCCCCAGGCAACCCAGCTGTGGAGGAGACAAAGGACCTGGTAAAGACAGCAAGGAGGGGCGGCCCCAGAGGGGGATGAAATAGAAGACAAAACTGAAATAGAAGATACAACTGTGTCCTGAGCTGCTTTGTTCCTCTCAGATGCTCTTCAGTGTACCTGAAAGAGGCCTGAAGAGGGAGGCCCCTGGGCCAGCAGCACCCCCTTGCTCCTCTCCCTGGATACAAATCTCTGATTCATGAACTGGCCTGAGCTTGTTTCTTCAGTCAACCACTGTTGAGTTTGAAATGACCCCTATTCTAGAATCTTCAAGCACATTCCAGACGTCTCAAGGATAGAACAAGACTCTACGGCATGTAAGTGGAGCGCTGATGGGTTGGATTTCTAAAGCAGTTAAGAATTGTGGGGCGTCACAGCAGACTTTAGTTCTGGAAAGTACTGTCTGCACAGCGAAAATCTTGGAGATGCTTAAATCCACGTGTGGTTCTAGATTACACCCCAAAATTATAAAATTTGATTGCCAAATAAAGTCTTGGGGACAGGCAAGATGGGGATAGGATGTGTGCTGTATTTTAAGGATTCAGGATAGAAGTGGAAGCTGGAAGTGAGGCTTTGGTTTCACGTCCTTGATTTTATAAACAAGGACACAGGCCCTAGAGAAATGAAAGACTTTGCCCCCAAACCACAGGTGCTCAGTAATGGGCTGAGACTAGAATCCCAGCCCTCCCTAATTCTAGGCCGGTGTTCTTTCCACTACATTTACTTCTAACACTAAACAGCGAGAGGGTGTTTTTTGTTATAGCCAGATGCCAAAGAAGCAATTAACAATTGGGCTTTTTATGGCAACCGTGTGTTGATTTTTTTTTTTTTGCAAGTCTGGTGTCATATCTACAGCTGCTGATTTCATCTAGTAAATCTCACCCATGGCCTATAATTAGGGATTCACTTTCAAAGAGCTAAGGGAGGGAGGCTAAGGGAGAAGGATTCACCAGAGGACTCCTTTAATGAAAACTCAAGATCAGAAATGAGCGTCCAGCTGAATGCCTTTGAATGAAGATGAGCAAAAAACAAACAAACAAAAAAACCCAAATAAAAAAAAACTAATCAAACCATTGGTTGTCATCTAACATTCTGGTCATTGCAAACTTTTCTCCCTTTTTCCCTTCTACCCCTTCCCCATTCCTCTTCCAGGTCATCACCCGACACCCATTCCTCTGGAAATTATTTTCTTCGACTTATTTTGTTGCTTGAGTCTGGGACATCTAAACTGCCCATCCCCACGCCGGTGGGCCTTTCTTACCACCTTTGACATCTTATTACTTTTTAAATTTCTGGTTTGTGTTTTGACAGCTTCTGTAAAATTCTGGTCCTGATTCAAACTCTATAAGTTCTTTATAAAAGATCTGGATTGTCTTTGTGCTTTAAACATTTCCTGATTTTAAAATGAAGGTTGTAAACCTCCGTCTTCATCTCCCGTGCTCCAACCCCCCTGGCCTACCCCACACTTCAGGGGCAGGGTTTGGCCTATTTTAAAAGGATACAGAGCTTGACTTTAGTGTGACCGAGAGATGAAAGCACCTTGAGACGCCTGCTATGCCCCCCAAGTGCAACCGCAGACAGACTGCAGGTTCTTAAGAGGGTTGAATGGTGACCTTCCCCACCCCCAGAGATTTGTAAGCACTGGGGGTACCCCAGATGTGACCTTATTTGGGAGAACAAGTCTTTGGAGATTCAATTAAGCTAAGGACCTCAGAATGAGATCATTTTAGATTAAGAGGGTGGGCCCTAAATCTAATGACTTGTGTCCTGATAAGTGACAGAAAAGGACAAAAGACAGGCAGGCCGCAGGGCGCAGAGGCAGAGGGTGGAGACATGCAGCCCCAAGCCAAGGACCCCCTGCGCTCATCAGGGGCTGGAGGAGGCCACGGAGGATTCTCCCCCACAGCTTCACCTTGATATTGGAGTTTGGCCTCCAGAGCTGGGCGAGAAGTCTCTGGCACGAGGAGACGGCGAACCCCCAATGCCCTGTTCTAAGTGTTCTGGGGTCTGGGCATCCAGTGTTTCAAAAGCCAAGGCTAACCCAGTGCTAGAAGGCAGCAGCACTAGCCTCGAGCTCCGGATGAGGAACGCGAGGTTCAGAGATGGTCGCGGACTCAGCCAAGTCCTCCGGATTCAAGCTCGGGGGGACCTGAGTCCCGGCCTCGGCTTCCAACCCCGACACCATATGGACACAACGGTCTCACCTGAACTTCTGGTATGAGCTGTCAGAATAGCCCTTCGTGCCCGCATCTGCAGGTTGGATTGGGTAACATGGGCAAAGTCCCTGATCCGACACCCCACAGAAAGTGTGTGATCCCAAGTGATAAGCAGACACATCCTTAAAGACCCCCCAAGTGATAAGCAGACACCTCACAGCACATATTAAGCTCCTCCAAAGTAAGGCAGCCGGAATATCCCAAGTGCTGCAGCGTTAGTATTAATTCCTTCCTTGTTATCCTGTGGTTGAGAGGATAGAAAAGGGGTGAAAAGTTCCAACAAAACCATGGCTGCCACCTTCATGCAAGTGTTGTCCCCCTCAGACGCTGTCCCGTTGGGGTCTGTAAGTCCCGAAGTCCCAAGAGAAGGGCTTCTGGGCCAGCGAGGTTCTGGGCCCCTTTTCTCTTGTGTTCCTTCCAGAGGCGGCCACGCCCTGTTCCAAGTGGCAAGAGTAGAGAGCACAGTAGGCTGCCCAACTGTGGGCTGGGCCCGGAAGGAAGCCATCCCACGGGGGTGCTGAGCCCCACCTCGGCAAGCACAGTTGCAGGTCCAAGCCAAGATGGGCGCCTCCCTGGGAGGTGAGTCCACTGGGCGGCACCGGACGTCACACAGGCCAGCCACGGGAGGGGCGCCTTGAAAGCTTTGCTCCTGAAGGCTCGAGCAGCCCACACAGACCAGAGACGTCCTTTGCTCCCAGTAATCTTCCAAGCCAGAGTGGGGTTCTCGCCCCTGACGGGGACTCCAGCCCCGAGTTGCTAGGTGCAGGGTGAATGAAGATGCTCTGGATTTTGCACTGTTGGCCTCTGTGGCAACCACCTGTGGCCTTGAATGGAGGAGGAGCTTGAGAGCGTGGCCTTGGGGTTTGCATGCCTGGTGGTGGACACCTGGACAACGGTGTGGGCGTGCGTGAGTGGGCACATCTGAGCTGAGAGACTGAGCATTCGAGGGCTGTGATGGAGAACCCCAAAAAGCCCAGAGAGTAAAGACTCTCGAGGTGGGGGGCCTTCCCAGGTGGTGCAAGGGGTTAAGTCTCAGCACCATGAAGCTAGCCGCATAGCCACTGCAGCACGAGTTCGATCCCCGGCCAGGGAGCTGAACCACATGGCGCAGCAGACCTCTCCTGTGTCCCCGCTGCTCCCCTCAGCAGTGTACTTCAGTCGATCCACCTGTTCTGCTCCCCACTCTGTCTCTGGTGAATCCTTTCACCACCCCATACCTCTGGCCTACACCCCAGTTCTTGAATGCATAAATGAATAAATTAAAAAAAAAAAGGATTCACCCCTGCCCTGCGCCTGGTTGCCTCACTACAAATGGTGTAGAAGGATCATTAAAAGACTGAAAAAGCCACTGAGGGCTCTAGGACTCTCCTTTACCTGTCTGCCCGGATCCATAGAGAACTTGCCTGGTGCTTTCTGCCGCTACACTAGAGTTGCTGTAACAAAGAACCACCTAATGCGGCTGACACGACAGAAAGTATTGCCTCACAGTTCGGGGGCTGGAGTCTGTCAGGTGGGGCTGTCCCCTTCCGAGGGGCGGTGGGGTAGGGTATGCTCCATGGGGCTCTGCTCGTGCCAGGGGTTTGTTTGCTGGCAGTCTTTGGCTTGTGGATGCACACTCCAGTCATGTGCCACCCCCTTGCGTGAACTCCCAGCATCCTCTCTCTCTGTGTCTGCCTTTTTATTTATACATACAAGCTGGGGCACAGGCCAGAGGCGTGGGGCGGCGAGAGGGTTCACCAGAGACAGAGCGGGTAGCAGAACAGGTAGATCAAAAATACACTGCTGAGGGGAGCAGCGGGCGAGGCAGGAGAGGTCTGCCGCGCCATGTGGGATTCTCCCCGGCCGGGCGTCGAACTCGCGTTGCCACTGCCGACAGCTCCACAGCGCAGAGCCCAACCGCTGCGCCACCGGGGAGGCCCTGTGTCTGCCTTTTTATAAGGACATCAGTCCTATTGGATTAGGGCCCACTCGACCTCATTTTAACTTGCTCACCTCATAAACACTTTGCTTCCAAATAAGGCCACACGCTCAGGTACTGGGGATAGGATTTCAACGTATCTTTTTGGAAGGACAAAATTCAACCCATAGCACCCGGTCGGAGAGGTTTTCCCAAGGCAAACAGTCCAGATTCCCCTGGAACTCTGCCGTGTTTGCCTGCTCCCTGCGTCAGCAATGCTGCCTCGCACACTAGCTGCAGCTGGATTCACGGGGTGATTCGGATGTTCCCTAAATGCAATGCTTTTGCCTCAGTGGCCCCTGGGGGCCCAACAGCTGGCTGGCGGGCAGGTGCAGGTGCTGGCTGGGGGTTTCTAAGTCCATCGAGGGAGAGAGCGGCCCCCAGATCCTGCTGGCACGCCGCAGGCTTCACAGGCAGCAAGGGGACCCTTGTAGTTCCAGCCCATCTGTACGGAGGAAGGCGAGCTGGGGCCAGAGCAGTCTCCCAGGCCGGCTGACTTTACTGGCCACCCTTCCCTTGGGGGGCACATACTTAGGAGGGTCCTGTGCGTAGGGTCAGTGTAAGGAACATGGGGTACCGAGGTTCTTCTTCGCCTCCCTCCACCAGCCTCCACAGCTGCCACCTGCGGCTTTGCTTTCTTCCCAGGTTGCATTACCCACACGTGGTGTCATGTGGTTGCAAAAAGCGCTTGGGAGCACGAGCACGTGACTATGATTATGGGCACGCGGGCAGGGAAGCCGGACAGCAAGGGGTGTGCGCACAGAAATACAGACGCTGGGCCGAGGAGCGAGAGACTGAGAGGGAGGGAAGACAGAGAGAGAGTGGGGAGAACATGGGCGCTGGGGGGGCTCGGCTGTTGCCTGCCTCCGGTCTCCTGCCTGCATTCCTGTCCCCCTGTCCCCCTGCCTGCTGGTCTGCTTGTGGACCCAGTTTCCTGCTTCAGAATTAAAGGCCTGCCATAGCTATCAAAGGCTCTAAGATTCTTTTTTTTTTTAAGATTTATGTATGCATACAAGAGCTGGGGTGTAGGCCAGAGGTGCGGGTGGTGAGAGGATTCACCAGAGACAGAGTGGGGAGCAGAACAGGCAGATCTACTGAAATACACTGCTGAGGGGAGCAGCGGGCGAGGCAGGAGAGGTCTGCTGCGCCATGTGGGAAGCTCCCTGGCTGGGGATCGAACTCCTGCTGCAGTGGCTGCCGATAGCTTGATAGCACTGAGACTTTAACCCCTGTACCACCAGGGAGGTCCTCCAAGATTCTTTTCCGTCTGTCTGAGTCAACAATGAACCTGCCCGGTCTGAACAGTTGCACCACAGTCAGTAACACCTCCAAGGCCTCATCCAGCTTGCATTGGCCGGAGCAGAACAAAGGTGACGGCCAGAGCTCCTTTATCAATGCGGCCCATGCTCACCGCTGCCCCTGTGTTTGTCAGAATCAGTCTCATGCCTTGAGGTGCAAGGAGCCCCCAGGAGACCTGGGCCTGGCTGGAGCGTGGCTTGCATCTCAGAGGCAATATTATTAGCTGTCGTTAGCTGAGATAGAAAGTCTGCATGATTAATTATGCTTTCAATTGGAAACACAAAGGACTCTAACGAACAGGGGCTTGCCCTGTTAATTGAAATTAGAAGTTTTTGATAAATGTTAAATGAAAAAAGGGCTAAGCAGCAACTGGCTAGGAAAGGCTCCATTATGTAACTATAATGCTCAGCCCTGAATTAGGGATATTTTGCTGTCTTCTGGAAACTGTAGACTCCAACATGTTACAGATAATATTCTCACTTCTCTTCGGTGAACGGCTATTTCAACCTGGCAAAAATTAACCCTCCAATTTGGACTAAAGTTTCTTGAACTTAAATCCTAAAGGGAAACACCTTAAAATGAAACAGAGAACTAACTATACAGAGAAGGAAAAACAAGAGGTTGGTTGCCCAGGTCTGGGGGTGAGAGGAAGGGGTGTTCCTGCTACAGCCTACAGGGCTTCTTTTGGAATGTGATGACCATGTTTTAAATTTGTGGTAATAGTTGCACCTATCTGAATATACTAAAGTTTAGTAAATGCACACTCTAGAGGAGTGAGTTGTCTGGTATGCGAACTATATCTCAATAAAGCTGTTAAAGAAAATCAGAACTAAGGAGCTTTCAGAGTGTACTTGAGACTTGACCTAAAACTTGATTTAAAAGGTCAACTGCTATGCATCAGCTTAAACCTTCCACCCCACCCCCATGCAAATTGTAGCCAGAAGCAGCCAATTCTTGCTTTGTTAGCAGTTAATACCTAAAGTGCTATTTTTAAAGCCTTTGCTCTTGGCACTGAGTGCACCGCAAACACAGAGTGATTTTGCTCTGCCTCCGTAAAGTGACTCTCTTAAAGGAGCTTGACTCATCAGGCGAGTCTGACATGTAGAAAGGCAGAGAAAGAGCTGGTGGCATTGACGTAAGTTCGGGGCTCGAAAAACTCAAAACTCTACTTGAAGGGGGAGCGTGAGAATGGAAAATTTGAGTACAAACCACAAAAACTACTTTAATCGTCAGCGGTCTCTGGCCTTGGGGGTAGCCACTGTCAATGCCTTTTCAGACTAGGGAGTTAGGGAGAAGATGAAGGCCAAAGAGAGCTGCGAGGGAGGTGACTGTAAGAAAGGGAAGGAGGGAAAGTCACACTAGCCAGTGTTTATTCAGGGCTTGCTGTGCACCAGCACCGCGTTGAGCTTTAGACACTTATTTAATCATTGTGGGGTAAGAACTATATCTGAGGAGATTTATGGGGGACTCAAGACTGGGCGGGAAACTCCAGCCCCACCTACTGACCTCCAGGAGGGAGGGGATGGAGGCTGGAGGCTGAACTCTATAAAAGCTCTATAAAAACTCTTTAACAAGGAGATCTGGGAGCGCTTCCAGGCTGGGAGGGTGGCACTCCAGAAGTGGGCTGCAGGCCTGCCTCACACTTTGCTCTATGCATCTCTTCCACTGGGCTATTCCTGGATAGGACCTTTTATAATAAATTCATCAATGTGAGTAAAGTATTTTCCTGTGTTCTGTGGGCCTTCCTAGTAAATTCTTGAACCCCAGGAGGAGGTCCAGGGAACCCCTGAGTTATGGAAGTTTGGTTAGCTGGGGACTTATGACTGGCACTAAAGGGGGTTGTCTTGTGGGATCGAAGCTCACTCCAGGTAGTGAGAGTGGGGTGTAAGGTGGGCACTGGTGACCTGTCCCTCAATCTAGCTCACGTCCTGCATTATTTCGGGAAACTTGGACCTACTCCTTGTTGAACTGGCATAGAGATGTTCGATATGCCAATCAGTCTGTAATTTGAAGTCAAATGAGGCCTTCAATTTTCAAGGCCTGGGGTGGGACAGGGGAGCACCATCTTTGAATCTCAGCACTTTGGGGTTTGACTAGAAGGCTCCTGAAACTCCCAGCAGGTTATTTAGACCCTGAGCCTTCACCTCCTTACATAGAAAACAGAGGAGAATATTCCATCCGATTGTCAGGGCTAAATGACATAACCGAATAAAGCAACTCAGCTAGGGTTTTAATTTTTCTCAAAAGTTAGTTCCTGTCCCTCTAAAGCCAGGTTTAGCAATTCTGTGAGGAAATCTGTTGAAACTTCTAGGGCCCAAGTTAATGAGCTAGTAATTGTATGTCTTTCTCTGGGCCCCTTAACAATAAAAGATGAAGACAAGCAACTTAATAGCACCTATTCTTTCCTGGATATTTTTGGAGCAGAAGCGGAACAGTTGTACTTGGAGCCTGAATAAACAGAAGTGGAGGAGAGAATCACTGGTCAGGTTTTATTTCTCAAGGGGAAAAATACCACTTCCATCCTCATAGAGCCACCGTAGACCCTGAAAGTGTGTATCAAGATGGGCGAGATCAAGCTGGAGGGCCTGGTAGACACTGACTACAGCCTTTGATTGGAGGAAATAATCTCAGGTGAGGGTCACTCAGAGCCAGCCCCCAAACACAGAAGATAACTGTGCCAGTGTATATAATAATTAACTTCACTGGCTGGCAAGGAAGGCGTTGGATGTGATTTCACAGATGGTATCAGATTCCCAACAGATGGAAAGAAATTCAAAGGCGCTGACCCCTCCCTTAATCAGGGGACGTGCAAGTTGCAAGGCTATTTCCTTTTCCCTCCACAAAATTAAGGAACAGTGGTTAAAACACTGGCATGCAGAAAATGGGGCTCTCGTAGGCAGTGTGGCCCCTCCCTGCACTGATCATACGTGTGGAAAAACAAGGTGCCCCTTGGCCTCCGGGGAAGCAGCTGGGCCTCCTGAGACCAGGGCTGGGTTGTCTCTGACCAGGGTCTCCTCCCCAATAAGCCAATCCAAACGGATCATTTTTTATATGTGTCACAAGAAAAAGGTGGGGAAGGTCAGCCCCAAGGCCATTTCCCCAAGCCTGGTGCATTTTTATGCAGCTCCTTGGGTCCCATCGTAGAGTCTGGTTTGGTAGGTCTAGGCTGGGACTCAGAGGGGGCCTCCCTGGTGGTGCAACGGGTTAAGTGCAGCACTATGAAGCTATCCAGAGCCACTGCAGCACGAGTTCGATACCCGGCCAGGCAGCAGACCTCTCCTGCTTCACCCGCTGCTCCCTTCAGCAGTGTACTTCAGCGATCTACCTGTTCTGTCCCCACTCTGTCGCTGGAGAATCCTCTCACCACCCCACACCTCTGGCCTACACCCCAGCTTGTATGCATAAATAAATACATCTTGAAAAAAATGTTCCCAAGATGATTCTGATCTGACTTGGGAACTTGGCTTCAGGGTCAAGAAGTTCTGATGTTTCAATTTAATAAGACCACGATTAGCAGGAGTTGATGTATCTGGCTCAAGGCCTGAGCAAGTTGTGGATCTAATGCCTATTTTCTTGAAAGTACAGAGGGAGGATCTCTCTCCATGAGATGGAACTGAAGCACTTGGATGGATCTGTTCACTTCTGGCTGAGAGCCTTGGGCCCTTTTTTGGCTCTTGCTTCCTTCTTTCAAAGTCTTTTGTGTTATTTTTCTAAAATACACCTGGTAAGGAGGTGCAGGGGGAATCGTGACAGGATGCCAAAGCTGCCTTGGGAGCCATCCTGAGCCTGCAGGGCCAGCGACTGTCTGAAGTTGTCACAGTCAACAGTAAATATAACTTCTTAAGCGTCTTAAAGGTGGAGCATCGAAAGGCACATGCCAGTGTGAACTCAGTTTAACCAATAACAGAAGTAATAAAAAACATTTAAAAAAAAGTCTTGGCTATAAAAATGGAGCTAGTTTCTGGGCCTCCCTGGTGGCACAAGGGGTTAAGTCTCAGCACTATGAAGCTATCAGTAGCCACCACAACACAAGTTCGAACCCTGGCCAGGGAGCTTCCCACAGGGCGCACCAGACCTCTCCTGTCTCGCCCGCTGCTCCCCTTAGCAGTGTATTTCAGCCAGTCCGCCTGTTCTGGTGCTCACTGTCTCTGGTGAATCCTCTCCACCCACCCCCGGCCTTGTATGCATAAATAAATAAAATAAATCTTTAAAAAAATGGCTCTAGTTTCTGAAGGATCTTGCTGTACTACAGAAGTTTCCATGATCTCAGGGGCTGGGGTGATTGGAACCAACCCTCTGTTCCTTTTCTCCATCCTTGACAACGAGCAAAATGCAAACAAGTGGCATCACTCATGGCAGCCGTCCCACTGGGTTTTTACTGAACAACCAGCCCAGCAACACATCTTCAGATCTCAAATCCAGGGTCAGAGTATTTACTAAATGTTTACTATGCACTAGATTTTTTAATTCCTTAACTTGCCTTTCACATCATGTCAACGATCTCATCCCTCCATTCATCCATTCACCTGAAGGGAGGAAGAGACTCAAGATGCAGTAACTGGCAACGAGGAAGTGATGGCTTGGGAGGCGTCCCAGAGCCAGGGCCCTTATCGTCTTAGGGATGAATCACCCAGACACCGAGAGCACAGCCCGGTGATTCTCTTTCATAGCTTCTAGAGATTATATTTTACGCAGACACCTCTACAGCAAGCCCAGCTGTTTCTCCTTTCCATGGATGTTTTGCTTGGATGAGTCCTTCCTTTTGGGACACGGAGTCATTTCCCCAAGGGCTCTTTCTACTGAGTCAATGACCCAATACCACAATCAACTTCACTCCTGGCAGAGACTTGGGATCTCTGCTTTTGATCTGGCATTTAGGAATTCATTTGCCTTCACTTTGTTTGACCTACTTGGTCTGGCATTTCACTACCAAATTCAACTGATAAGATTTGCAACTGCTACTGTGGGCATGGAGCTCTGGGGGATCTTGTTCATGCAAACTACTGAAGTTGTTTAAATTGCTTTTTCCTTGAAAAATTAAAAAATAAAAACCCTTTCTGTGGGATGGAGTCGGCTGCTACTATTCCTGTTAAAAACTGGCTCTGCTTAAAACAGCAAAGGAACAGCAGTGGTTGAACCAATCAGCACCAGTCGTGGCACTTGAGCAAGGCCAGGCGACCTAGCTCTCTTTTATTTGGTAGAAATGAGAAAGAGAAACCTACTGGTTCCTTGGGAAATAAGTTGCACATTACTGGCCTAAAAACGATAAGAGCTAAGGTTGCTGAGGGCTGGTTTCATTTCATGAACAATATTACTGTTGCCCCTTAAGAGGACTATTCAGGAAAGGGGATAATGGAAGAGGGAGAGACGTAGGTTGACAGAGTTGAGGGTCCTAAATCTCTTGATGTCCAGGGTTCTACTCTCATCATGGTCAAAGACACAATGGAGTTTCCTTGCATGGTGGCTGGTGGCTCCTTCTATTCTCCATGCGACTTGCAGAATAAAAGCCAAATTCCTTGAGTTGGCATTCAAGGCTCTTTCCTTCTGTCACAGTCAAACAGTTACTCAATGACTCTTGAATTTGCACTGGAATTCTCTGCCTTTGCCCTCACATGCTGCCTTTTCAGTCTCATTCATTTTCAAGTGTAGGTCAGAGGGTAATTTAATATAGCTTTGGAGTGCGGACAAGTTGGCTGGATCTAGTAAAATTTAAACCTACACACCCATTTCCAACAAGTTCACTTTAAGAATTTATTCTACAGAATGTTAGCTGTCAGTACAACACCCAGAAGATACTATCTGAGGATATTTCCTGCAGAATGTCAAGAGCAAAAATATGGAAATACCCCAAGTGTCCACCAAGTAGAGAACGGCTGGCGCTGCTGCCACAGAAAGGCGGTCAGCGGGTCTGGTCAGGGGAGACAATGTAGGTTGCAAAGTGATTAGCAGAGTGAGAGCTGACTTTTATGAAATGATCTTTCTGTTTAAGTAATGAATGCCATACACGCCACCAGCAGCTCTCTCTGTGATGAGACATCATAGCACATTGGTGGTTTTGATGCTACATATTTATATCAAGTTGAATTTTATTTTTTATTATGTATTTACTTATTTATTTATTTTAAAGATTTACTTATTTATGCATACAAGAGCTGGGGTGTAGGCCAGAGGTGCAGGGGAGGGGGTGAGAGGATTTACCAGAGACAGAGTGGGGAGCAGAACAGGCGGATCTACTGAAGTACACTGCTGAGGGGAGCAGCAGGGACACAGGAGAGGTCTGCTGCGCCATGTGGGTCAGCTCCCTGGCCGGGGATCGAACTCATGCTGCAGTGGCTGCAGATAGCTGTCATAGTGCTGAGACTTAACCCCCTTACCACCAGGGAGGCCCTTGAATTTTATTTTTTTACGAGGATGACACATTACTTCCTAACAGATAAACAATAAAGATGAAAGTTTTTTAAGGCCCAGCTCAGATTTCACCTCTTCCATAAAGCCTGCCCAGCTGCTTCTGTTTACAGAGCCACCCCCTCTTTGAAATGGGGTGGTAGTGCTTGTGCACAGGAGTTTGGGGAGTTGAGGCCATTTCTCCTGCTGCCTCAGTGGTGTGGTCATTTAGACTCTTGTGTTGTGACACTTTATCCTCCCAACTCCATCATATTCTGGAACACCAAGGCATGGCAGTTTTCCTCCAGCCTCCCTGGGACAAAGCCTTCCTGGCCAGGCTGAGGGGATCCCCACTCCCCCCCACAGGAAGTCACTCAGATATCCCCTCAGCCTCCTGCTGGGCCTTTCCAGTGCTGTCAACCTAGATAGGCATAGCAAGTGCGGTCTAATTTGTAAAGGGAAAGGGGATGAGGGAGAGACAAAGAAAGCCCCTATCTCAGGGGACCACCTAGACTCCCCGTCCCCTGTAGGGACACTGCAGCCACCCCACTGCTCTCCTCTGGGGGGCACTGTGGGGCAGGGCCCTTGTAAAAAAAACGGTGTCTGCCTCTTCCTGGGCTTTGAGGGAGCTGCAGAGATGAATGGTCTCTTCTCCATGGCCCCCCTGTCACCCCGTCATTTACTGAGCTGGCCCCTTCTGGGGGCCGCCACCAAGAGCTGCCTCTGGATTTCTATCAGCAATGGCCTCATGTGACCCCAGCCGGAGTGGGCTCAGAGTCCGTGATGCAGCAGCTGCTGGAGACCCGCCCCATTTTAGAAGCTATCACTGGGGAGCACCTCAGAAGCAGAGCTGTGCCCTCTCCTCACCAGGCTGATGGCGCAGTCAATTCTCTTATTATCCAAGAGGCGTCCAGCCCCAGGAAAGTTGGAAGCTATCACAAAACAGCTGTGCTACTCTCAGAAAGAAACAGATGGAGGGAGGAGAAAGGGAAAAAAAATGACAATAACAACACGACAACAAAGCGAACTCAACAACGTCCCCCAGCGTGACACCCCAGCTGGGTGAAATCTGGCCACTTGGAGATCATTGAAAATTTCCCCACCCTCAACCGCCAAGATGTAGCTCAAAATGAAAATATTTTTAATTTGAGGGAGCCGAGCGGTTTGGATGGAGTGCTCTGGACGGAAGGGACGGCTAGGAATGACAATATTTACTTATTTTGTCTCTTTTCCCTTTCTGGGGACGTGTCCTACTTAACAAGTGGCATTTAATCTCTCACCCTTGACAGTTATTGGAAAAGTCTAATGTCTCTCTCTTGGTCACGGTCTCTTTTCCTTATGAGAGAATTCAACAGATATTTAGGTCGGTGTGACCGATGACCGGGCTGCAGAGGATTTCTTGGTCCAGGAAGACGCTGGAATCCAGGGGCCTGTGGGCTGAGTTCGAAGCGTTCCCTTAGTGACCCAACTCAAGGGGAGGCTCTAAATCAAGATCTACCTCTCAGCTCCCCTGCACGGTCCTACAGCCAATTACACCACTTCAGGGTCCACACTCCCAGACAGCCTCTTGTTCCCCTTTCTCCACCTTGCGACCTGAGTTCAGGACATTGTAAATTTCTCCATTAAAAGCTTTACATCCTATGTATTGAAGATCGATGGAGACTTCTCGGAGCAGCAAAAGGTCAAGTTCAAAGGGTAAACACTCAAGGTCTCTGCAGCCTCGTGCCTGGGCAAGAGCCTGGCGCAGAGCAGGCACGTCACAAACTCAAACTACAGAAATTCATGAATGAGTCTTGCTCCTGGTAGGTTTTACTGACTTTCCTTCCCCTCAATTGATCCACAGCAGGGAGGCCTCTCAAATGTCAAATCTGCCCCAGTGGGTATTTTGGGGGGCATCATTCTGTGTTGCGGGACATCATGGGATGCTTAGCCTCTACACGCTGGATGCCATAGCAAACACCCTTTCCCCCATGAGGCACAATCAAAAACATCTCCAGATATTCCCCAAGGGGCAAAACTGCCCCCAGTTGAGGACCATTGAGACACCTTTGCCTTTTAGTCCATAAATCCATGAAAATAACAAAAAACACAGCACCAAAGGATCCTCTACTTTTAATCTGCTTTTAGCAGGGAATGACATTGCTTTTTTCCTCTTTCTACCGCATGTAGAAAGCTACTCCCAGTAGCTACTTCTGTTCTACATCTGTGTCTCGGGGGGCTACATGGCAGCAGCTAGGAGGCTCACAGGACCCCACATTCTCCAGTCGCTCCTGCTCTTGAATGGGAGCCAGGTCCTGGGAGTGAACGGAGGTGGCGCACTGGGCTGCACAGCAGCCGACACGACGGCCTCTGTTGCACACATCTAAGCCTGACATGCAGAGATTGTCCAGGCTGGCGTAGTCCTGTAGGTTGGGCACTGAGATATGTTCTTGCACCCCCAAACTGCCAGCTCAGTTTTGCCGGTATGGGTCACTGCCTGTGCCCTCTGTGGGCGTGCTGTGACTTATTGTATGGAGCCTCATTCCTGGGCTGGGATGTTCTCCTTGAAATCTTGGCAGAGCATCAAAGGGTTGGGATAGGAATCTTGGCAGCGACACGAAGCCATGTATCAACCACATAACAAGCCCAACCTGCTCAGATTGTGGCTTCACCTCCTTTTTGCTGCTTTGGTGGTGCTAATGGGATGGGGTGCAAAGAGCTTTATAGCTCTGATGGGGGACTGGGTGGGAGTGTGTTGAGCCTAATGGAGGCGTTCTCTGCTTGAGAAATCACACTGATTTCTCTTTGTTTTTCACAATACACTGCTGCCCTGAAGAGGCCTGCAATGGATATGAGAACAGAACTTGAGACTGAGAGGCTCTTGGGAGCTGAAGCCCTTGGTGTGACTAGGAACGGCGGTGCTGGGCTGGGCTCTCAGCTGATTTCGAGTGCCCGTCCCAATCCCTGGGGCACGAGGGCCGCCAGGCAGAGGGCACCCAGCGGAAAATTCCCAGCTCGGGTCACCTTAACAAGACAGGCGCTCTCGACTGGAGGGTTCAGAAGTTTCCGGGGAGAAATGGAAAAAAGAAAAGTGTGGCAATCCCCTCCTTTGGCTGGATGGCAGCGTGTGTGAGGGCTGCTGCGGAGAGCAGAGACCCAGATAACCCTGGTCTGAATTCATAAGCATGAAAAATCTCGAGACACATTCTGCCCACCAGCCTTTCAGCTTTCTGCAGAGAAAACATGTTCCTATTTATGATGCCGACATAGTCAACTTACAAAGATGGACTGGGGAAAAGAGCCGGTAAAGCTGCGTGCTTCGGATAAAAAAAAAAAAAAAAAGAGGAACTAGATTCACAACTGTTAGCTCAATGGCAACAGATTCATTTTCGTTCACAGCACTGGTTCTGACACCGTCACTGCTGGAAGGAACAACAGAGCCCCAGCTCTCAGGCATTCATTCAACAACTGTTCCGTGAGCATCTGCTACGTGCCGCTGTCCTACGGCTGAGGTCAGTGAGGAAGAGGGCAGCCCCTGTCTTTGTGGAGCTCGCAAGATAACTTGGGGATTCACTGTGAGCTAGAAGCTCCGAGCCAGAACTCTGTTGGCTTCCAGATGGTGGGTGGGAGTGGGGTGCCTAGGAAGGCCCACACAGAAGTTATCAGGGAGCTGAACTCTTAACAGGACTGGCTAGATGCTCCCCAGCTGGGTGGCGCAGAGGTGGGCAGCGCTGGGAAGTGGAGATGGCTGAGGGTTGGTCTATGGGATTGTGCTTCCTCGCAGCCAAGGCGGGGTTTTAAGCAGAAAATGACAAGGTCAGATTTCATTTTAGAAGGAAACCCTAGGGGTGGAGAGGAGGACGTTAATTATTTACAGTGTGCTGAGAAGCAATTTGTTTGGAAATGGTTTGCCTTCTGAGTTGGTTGTTTCCCTATTCTTGGTCCCTGGCTAATGGTATCCACAATATAAAAACCAAAGCGGCCTTGGGGATTAACTTCTCTCTCTTCTGGTGGGTGCATATGGCAGCCTGGACTGTGGAAGTCAAAGGATGGGGGAGTTGGGGGCCCCATGGGGTGTACTTCCCCTAACTACATTTAATTGTAGTTCCCAGTTACACCTTTTCCTTGGTGCTGACTGCTGGGCTTGGTGAGGAAGGTTCTACCTGGCACATAGGCTGGTGATCCTCTGGGGCAATGAATGTGCGGGGCTGAGCCCTCTGGGGCTCTTTTTTCCATACCCTCGCAGTAATCCCAAGACTCCAGGACAGGCAGGGGGTGGCTGAGACTGAGAGCTGAATCCAGAGTTCCATTCATTTCCAGCAACCTTCTCTACCGCAGGCTTTCCCGGCCTCAGCACTATTAACATGTGGGGCTCAATTATCCTTTGTGTGTTTGGGGCTGCCCTGCGCTTTACAGGATGGTTAGCAGGGTCCCTGGCCTCTAACCTCCAGTTGCCAGTAACACTCCCAAGTTGTGACAACCAAACCGTCCCCGGACGCACTGTCCATGCAGGCTGCACCCCACGCTGAGAGACACTGTGCGGGGGGAGCTTTCCATTCTCCTCTCCTCCTCTCAGCAGCATTCAGACTCCTGCTCTTGAACTTGCATTTGCTGGCTCACTCTCATTTTCCTTGAAACTCTCTGGCCCATTCTTTGTAGCCTCCTCTTCCTAATCCCCAAATGCTGTCATCCCTTAAGCCCTGACCTGAGCCACCTTCCCATGACACTTCATGCTTTTTCCCTCTCGCCTCTCCCCAGGATGCAAGTATTCGTCAAACCTGTCTCCAGTCCAGGTCATTCATCTCAGTTCCAATCTCTGTTCTATTTGTTTTAGCTGCCTCATTGGCAACACATCATCCATCCAACCACCTTCCTCCAAAATTCATCCCTCTTCTCACCCCTGTCTACCTACCTGTTGCCCAAGCCATAACCTTAAGGTCCTAAGGACCCTCACCTCTCCCCCATCTTCACATGCAGTCCATGGCCAATTCCTGTCTTTAAAACATATCTGCATTATTTAAGGAGGTGAGTTAATCCATTTCGAGGAGTTACTCAGCTTTTATGGGGTCTCTGCCACGTACACAGGAGGTATACAGATTATTAGTAAACTCCCTTTGTCCATACATACCTATATCTACATAAACTATATATGTAAAACTATATAAACCATATATATTATAAACTATATATGTGTGTGTGTATATACACACATATATGTGTATATATGTGTATATAAACTACATATATATGTATATATATATAAACTACACCCCCCCCACATATATATATGTTAAAGTCATCCTTTTTCCTACACCTCTACCGCCAGTTCTCTAGTTCAAGCCGCCATCTACTCTAAATAGTCAATGACGTAGGTAACTCTCACTTCCTTGGTTCGTCTATATCATGCTCTGGGGAAATGAATGACGGTGAAGCGTGAAGACGAAGGCCCTCCAATGTCTGTGGATGTGAAGAAAGCTTCCCACAGTGGTTCCTGGGACACAGAGCACCAGCTGACTAGAAGTGAGACCTGTCAGCTTCTCCATTAACATCCCCCATTTGATGCTCTACGAGGCAAACAAACGGGAACCCAAGTGGGAACTCCTGAGCACCCGGCAGGCCCGGAGCACTTGAAGAGGAACAGCTGTAGTTAGTTTATGGCTTTTGACCACACAGCCTTCCTGGAAGGTCCAGAGCTCCCGAAGAAGCCAGGACAACAGCCTTCTCCCTCCAGGCCCACAGAAGCGATGGGGTGACAGCTTCACCTGCATCGTGGCAGGACATGCGACACACCTTCAAAGCCCCCTAAGTACTGGTGGGCTGGATGTGCCTTCACAGAAGTACCTTCGAGGAGCAAGACCAAGTTTGCTCCGGGGAGGTCAAGTTTCTCCTCCTCTTCAGCAGGACCACTGGTGCGCAGAGTTGTGGAATTAGCTGAACGTTGTGGGGAGTTTGTCTGCAAACTCCCCAGCGTGGTCGACATGACAAGAGTGTCATGTAAACGGATGATGTTAAAAAGCTCAGCCTTTGAGTCGAACTGAGAGTAATTCCCAGCAGCCTCTCCCTGGGCTTTGAAGGGCCAGCAGCTGGGTGCACACGCCTGCAATTAAGCAGCTTAGCTTTTGCTGAGATCAAGTTCGACTTTTATATCCAAACAAATCCCAAAATGTGGAGCAAAAGAATCTGAACCACATTAGGAGTCTACTTTGTATAACGGCTGGATTCTTTTTTTTTTTTTTAAGATTTATTTATTTATACATACAGCTGGGGTACAGGCCAGAGGCGTGGGGTGGCGAGAGGGTTCACCAGAGACAGAGTGGGGGGCAGAACAGGCAGATCAGAAATACACTGCTGAGGGGAGCAGCGGGCTAGGCAGGAGAGGCCTGCCGCGCCATGTGGGATTCTCCCCGGCCGGGCGTCGAACTCGCATCGCTGCTGCCGACAGCTCCACAGCGCAGCACTTAACCGCTGCGCCACCAGGGAGGCCCGGCTGGATTTATTTTTAACGTGTTTATTTACTGACCCTTAAATCAGCCTCCTGGATCTAGGAGGAGAGTTTCAGGGTCCAAGTGTTCTGGCTCAAGGGCGAGTGTGGAGCCCTGAGTCCAAACACCCTGTGAATGACTGCATGTTGCTAAACAACGAAAATAGCCCAGCATCTGTTGCCGTTGCTGAGCCGCGGCGTTATTTACAAGGTGTGTGTGTGGGGGTCACCCAAATTCTGCCACGGTCATTAATAAAATACTAACGGGACAGAAACGGTGATGGGCACCAACAGTAAAATGAAAAGGTTGGACTAAGGCGAACAAAGGCTCTGGTTGGGTGGAAGCCACAGAGGAAAGTTCTTCTCTTAAATTTATTCTTGGTCAGGACAGAAAAAGGAGAAATCCTCATGGAGGCGATTCCTGTTTTGAGAGAAAGCTTCGGTGCCGAGGTCAACTGTTAAAGTTTCCCTTTTCATTCAGAGGATTGTTTGAGCATTTTCTTTGTGTGAGACCCCAAAGACGCAAGTAAAACACAGCCCCCCACCTTCAAGGAACATACTTATTCAGAGGTCCAGCCAAACAGGAAGGCAGAGGTGCCTGCTGTTTTTTAGAGAAACCAGTATGCTGGATGGGGCAGGCATGTGAATATTTTGCTGCCCAGAATGACAGCAGAGTTGGGGAATTAGAAAAGGGGTAGCTGGGGCCAAGGGCGGACCTTGGGGAGAACACACTTCATTTTGAGACCCGCATTAAAGAAGCCAGAATGATGTGAAAGCAAACGGAACGAACATAAAGCCAGATGGAAGTCTCCCACATGTATTGGTGAAATGTATGTATGAGTGAATGCATGAAGGAAGGAAGGAATGTATGAATGAATGAATGAATGAATCTTTTCTACAGGTCACCCCATCTTTTGCTTACCTCCGATTCTTTGTAGTAGCGCTCTGGAATTTCGTCGCAGGCAATATCAATAAAACAAACTTCTCTCTCTAGGTCTTTGGCTTCATTGTCAAAAATCTGAAAGAACAACATATCAAAGGTTAGCGATACCAGGTGTTATCCTCAAGGTGCCTGCGGGTTGGCACAGCCATGCTTGAGGCAGAAATACACCCCACAGAGCATCTTCACATGGCTCAGTGCCCCTGGCTGGTCTTTCCACCTGCCTCAGAATGTGCAAGAATCATGAAAGGCTTTTTATTCATCACATCAGAGGCAGGTGTAGCTTCAATCTCTGCTTGGTAAGGGGTAGAAGAAAAAGGGGGCTGTTTTTAGAAGTTTAAGAATGAAGAGATAAATCTCTTCCAGAAATGAAGTCTGTTAATTTTTGGCAGTTAATGTGACGGGGGCAGGAAAGTGAAGAGTCTGGAAAAGGCCTGGATTGATATGAGACAAAAAAGCAGGAGTAGAGATCAAGATTTAGAGAAGAAAAAGGCAGGCTTTAAATACACACACACACACACACACACACACACACACACACACACACACACATATAAAAAATATAATTTTAGAAATAATACTCATTGCAGAAAACACAGATAAACAGAACAGGGAAGAAAAATAATCCATACTCCTCACAGGGATACACACTAGTATTACTCTTTTTTAAAAGATTTATTTATTTATGCATATCAAACTGGGGAGCAGCCAGAGGCATGGGGCAGTGAAAGGGTTCACCAGAGACAGACTGGGCAGCTGACCAGGCAGATCCACCAAAACACACTGCTGAGGGGAGCAGCGGGCGAGGCAGGAGAGGTCTGCTGCGCCATGTGGGAAGTCCCTTCCCCGGCCCCAGGAGCCGCAGCTGTGGATAGCTCCATGGCGCTGCTCTCAACCCGCCGCGCCACTAGGGATACACACTGGTATTACTCCTGATCCTTTAAGAGCACGATTTCTCTGGTAAACCCAGGGGTAGAAGGTTGAGTTTGGAAGGACACTGAGAGGGCTTTCTGCCAGGCTACTGTAGGTCCCACTGGTCTGGAATGTCAGTCACTTGCAAAGAAATATGTCGGACAGTCATGTCATCTAGATAGACATTTGGGTTGATAGATCACTTCTCATGTTGCCATTTTTCTGTTCTAAAGGGATGATCTTCCCAGCCCTTCTGAAGGATGGTGAGTAGATTAAATCTTCAGCCTGGGAGCAAGTCATAACTGTATCCTCACCTCACTGCTCAGCTAATTCCTGTAGGGGAATCATCCGCTAACACTAATTAAAGTGGACACTTCAGAAGAGAATGAAGTATTTTTGAAGCACAGGGTGGTGGGCGCCAAAGATACCTCTGGTGCCGATGAGTGACACTTTCTCCCACAGGACAGCCTCTGCACCGGTCTTCACATGCTCGCTCTCCTTGGATTGAAACGATTAGTCCTTTCCAAACGCTTTCCTGGAATTATCCTCCATGTGGGCTCTTGCTCTATCACCTAAGATGTTGCTCTGTCTCCTAAGGTGACTGAAACTGGACTCTTTGGATTGGTCCAAGGAGATGTACTCCCCTGTCTGAGTGCAGGGGAGTGGGGGATACTACTTTTTCCTTAAAGACAGAGAAAGATTCTTGCATCAGCTCTGACTTGTACCATCACTGGAAGTCCAGAGCTTTGTGACCCTCCTCAGTTGTTTGGGAGGGACCGGTGGACTGCTTTGAAATGAAAGATACCTGGTAGGGAGACAAGTTCAAGTTTGAGTGGAGAAATAGTTGTGAAATGCAATACTGGGTCTCAGGCGTTGGCATTTGTCACCTTCCCTCTTCCCCTGCTCTCTCTCCTCCTTCTCCTTCCCTCCCTCTGTCCTCTTTTAAGTGTGCCAAGAGAAGAAAGGTATGTGCTTCATTAAAAAACAAAACAAAACTGAACACCCCAGAGGGAAATGAGCTTCTAGAGAGTAAATTACAAAAGAAGTTAGAGAGGTCTGACATTTATTGGTGGTAAAATTTATGGTATTGAAAGAAGGGGAAATAAACCAGGGTGAAGGGAGTTGCTGACTGATTATGTGGCTTCTCCTAATTTAATTCAAACAGTTCTGATCACCATTTGCACCAGTTATCACATCACTGCCGCTCAGCTCCAAATTCACCCTCCACTCTCTGCTCTGAGACAAGGATTGGCCCTTTGTACAGAGCTTGACATGAAGCCACGCGCTGAGGGGCCCTACGGGAAGAGGGGGCTCGGCACTCGCTGCTGCCCCAGGGCCCTCAGTGGGGACGTTGGTGGTGCTCTGTCCCAGCCGCGCCCACAGTGCCCACAAGCTTGACCCTGGCCTCCGCCATGGCCCCTGCTGTGGGCAGTGGCCCCTGACTACACACCTGCCCATCAGTCTCATCTCACCTGTACCCAGAGGGCTCTTTTCTGCTGCCCGGAATATGTGGGCCACCTTTGTCCCCGGCATCCTAGAAAATGCCTACCGCTGGGCTCCGCCCACAACTTCTCCAGGGATGTCTGGACCCCACTGTGGAGTGGGGTCCCTCCCCACTGTGTTCTCCCTCAGGCATTCTCCCTCAGCCTCAGGTACTTTGGCACGTTCTGTCTTTCTAGTTACTCCTACCAAGGCTTAGTAATTGTGTATATTATATTCCCCCATTAGGATGATTGTGTTGTTGGTGCCTCCTGACTGACCCCCCGTTGCAGATAAAGTGCTACAATAGGTTTTGGGGGCTGCAAAGACAAGGAGAGCTGAGCCCCGGCCCTGAAGGAGGCATCTCGCATCTCCCAAAATGCCAGGAAGTACAGACTTTATTCTCATAAGGCCCTGGACTAAGGATGGTTCCATGTAACAAATTTTTAGCTTTATGACAGTGCGAAAGTGATGCCGATTTGGTAAAAAGGGTACTTCAATTTTTGAATTTTGGCCTTTCCCCAGGGCTCGCGACACGCAGTATGATGCTCTCTTCTGCTGGATAGGCAGGGGGGAAGCTCCCAGTCAGCCATGAGATCAGGAGCGTGAAAAACCCTCCGTATGGCTGCTTTTCACTTCAGCACAGTATTCAATGAAAGACACAAGAGACCTGACATTTCACTACAATATCAGCTTTGCACTAGATGATTCTGCCCCACTGGGGACTAATATCTGCGCTCTGAGCATGTTTAAGGTAGGCTAGGTGAGGCTGTGGTGCTCCCTGAGGCTGGGGTAGTATCTGAATTTTTGACTTATGATGTCTCCAAACTGAGGATGGGGTAGTGGGGACAGATTCCCGTCATAAATTGAGGAAGATCTGTATTTCCTACAGAAGAAAGACTAGCCAATAAAGTCAGGGAGAGCAGCCATTTCTGTTGACTCAATAGCTACATTATGAGGATAGTGTTATTATTCCCAATTTTCAGATGAGAAAACCAAGGCTCAAAGCAAATGGCCAAGGCCGAGAGCTTTGTCCAATGTCCTGTAGTCAGTCCCAGAGGAGCTCAGATTCAGGGCAAGTCTCCAGCCTCACAACCAGCTCCTCCCGTGATAAAGGCTGCCTCTTAGCACCCAGGTGAGAAGCTAAGTATCAAAGTGTTTCCTGCTTCTTTCCAAAAAGATTAGATTGGGATCTGGTTTTCTTCCTGCTATTGATAAAATGTATGTGCTTAGGGCCTCCCTGGTGGCTCAGGGGTTCAGTCTCAGTGCTATCAAGCTATCACCAGCCACTGCTGCCTGAGTTCGATCCCTGGTCAGGGAGCTGACCCACATGACGCAGCAGACCTCTCCTGTCTCTCCCACTGCTCCCCTCAGTAGTGTACTTCAGTGGATCCATCTGTTCTGCTCCCCACTCTGTCTCTGGTGAATCTTCTCGCCCCCTATCTCTGGCCTACACCCAAGTTCTTATATGCACAAATAAATAAAAATGAATCTTTAAAAAAATGTATGTGCTTAGTAGCTGTTACTGTGAACTCCCCAAAGACTGGGGGCTTTTTTGCTCTCCTGTGGAATAGCTGAGGCCATGGCAGAATCTATTATGTATCTTTCAGTTCAAACTCTGGTCTCCCTCACGAATAGACTTCATTATTGCATTAAAAGCCCATGAGATACCAAGCGTGGGCAAACACCTTACTTGGAGTGAGGTTCTGCAACAAAGTCACACAAGTATCACCCTGTGGACCTCAACAGTCTCTTTAGGCTTGAGATTACAGCCTTGATTTCCAATAAATAATTAATCCCTAATGTTCAGAGTTGTTTTTTTTTTTTTAAGATTTATTTTATTTATACATACAAGCTGGGGCACAGGCTAGAGGCACGGGGCGGCGACAGGGTTCACCAGAGACAGAGTGGGGAGCAGAACAGGCAGATCAGAAATACACTGCTGAGGGGAGCAGCCGGCGAGGCAGGAGACGTCTGCCGCACCATGTGGGATTCTCCCTGGCCGGGCATCAAACTCGCGTCTCCGCTGCCGACAGCTCCACAGTGCAGCACTTAACCAATGTGCCACCAGGGAGGCCCCTAATGTTCAGAGTTTTAGGAGATGCTCATAGGTGCCCAATAAGTGCTGCTGAGTTAATGGAAGGCATTAGCATCTACTTCCCAAAGAGGACTCTATGGCAGGGATATTGCTTATTTATTGATCTTTGTTTCTTCCAGGAGCCCATGTTCTCTTTTCTTGGTTGTGAGCTCCCTGCTGTTCCATAATTCTCAATAGAGGGCTCAATGTAGAGTGCAAACCGTGCAGTCTTGGCGACAGGTCTTGTGTTGGGATCAGGTGAGCTGAGTTTGAATTTGGTCATCTTCTGTGTGTCCCCTGAGGCAAGATCCTATGGCCCCTTTGGGTCTCCATCTGCAAGATACAGGGCTAGATGGATGCATACGAGGGAGTCTGTGAAATGTCTGGAATTGCACCAAAATCTTGGCGGTGAGCTTGTCTGGAGAGAGGGTTCAACTGTTTTATTTGATTGTCAAAGAGAACAGCGGCCCCAATGGGATGGAGAGCAAGTGGCTGGGATGGCCCCTAAAATCCTGTCCAGTTCAAAAGAGTCTGTGAGGCTGAGTGGTCTTTGGGTCAAAGTGTCTCCAAGGTCTTGCCCTTTGGCTTGTTCCTTGTTGGTCCCTTCTCCCTACAGCCAGCCAGTGTGGGTGGTGTGCAGAGGGGCTGCAAGGAGGGGGGGGTGCGAAAGTGCCAGTGGCCTCGATGTAGTGTAATCAGAGGCCACAGCCTGAGTGAAACAGTCTAATCTTCGCGCTGGGTTTAGGGAATGATCTAGAATTAAGCCAACACTGTTACAAATAGAGGCTCAGCCAGGCCCCAAAGGAAACAGCAAGAGTAACTGTTCAGGGCCTCCCTGGTGGTGCAGCGGTTGAGCGCTGCGCTGTGGAGCTGTCGGCAGCGCGTCATGCGAGTTCGATGCCCAGCCAGGGAGGATCCCACATGGTGCGGCAGACCTCTCCTGCCTCACCCGCTGCTCCCCTCAGCAGTGTATTTCTGATCTGCCTGTTCTGCTTCCCGCTCTGTCTCTGGTGAACCCTCTTGCCGCCCCATGCCTCTGGCCTATACCCCAGCTTGTATGTAAAAATAAATATTAAAAAAAAAAAAGAGTAACTATTCATTTGGGCTTCCTCAGCAGCAGTGGTAGCAGCTGCCAGGGCGCTGGTCTGACCGCCAGCTCTGTGAGGTGGAAGAGCGATCTGCTGAGACAGCTTTAGGACAAGATGTGTCTTGTCGGTGCCTCAGTCTCTGCCAGAATTGCACCCGACACGGTGCTGCGCACCTTCACAGTCTTGGTTGCATCTTGGGCAGTCTCTCTCCTCCTGAGAAGGAAGTGGGCCTGGGAGTGATTTGTAATTCTAGAGTCTCTATGATCACGTTTCCTGCTTTGGATATTTATCAGAGTCATCCCCACCCACACATCATCTGTAAGGAGAGAGAGTCAATCTGGCTGGCGCGCCTGACCTCCACTGGCCCAACCAGGCAACGAAGATTCGATAAACTCCTTTTAATAGGAACTGAGCAATAATAAGATAACGAGAAGTCAAGCATCCTGAGTCAAGACTAGCTTATAGATTCCGAAGAAAAAGGGAGCAATTTTCCCCTTTTGTAAGGCACTGTGAACATTAAGTCTCGGGCATCTTTAAAATCTTCATATACTTTGACCCAGTAAGTGTAAGCTTTGAGAATTTATCTCAAGGATCTTAAATAAAGGGAAAGCTTTATGTAGAGATTTTCACTGCAACATTATTGTAATGGCAAAAAGGAAAGAAGGAAGGTAGGAAGGAGGGAGGAAGGAAAGAGGAAGGAAACAATGTAAATATATCAATATGGGAGAATGGCCAAGAAATGATGGTAAATCCATTTGATGAACTACTGTGTAGCCATTAATATTTCCTTTCTTAAGTGAGATCTTCCCAGGAGGGTCTACAGGAGATGGGTGGGATGGAGAAGGGGAGATGCCTCATATTTAATACAGGCAGATGCTGAGTTATGTGGCCATAACTCAGAAGGGAGAGACCCGCTGATAAATATGGAATGTTTTAACAAGGTACACGGGCTTCTTCCTTCCACAGAAGTGTCTTTCTAGATTTTGTCATTTCCCTTGCTGTAGCACTCGACTTATTTCTAGACTTTATGATCTCATTTGTGATAGCTCATTGAGGGGAACAAGGCAAACACTGGCTCTTCAGAAGTCCATCATCCTGGGAATCATGGATTCTACTGCCCCTTTCTCTACAATGATAACGTTTGTGGTTTGAACATCCAAGTTTCGATGAGAACACTCTGTGCTTTCTGCAAAAATATTTCCATAAACTGAAAAACTGCTCTAAAAAATAAAAGTTTGTCATTAAAGGGGAAGGGCCCAAACTTAGCAGTTGTATGGATTTTTATCTTCCTGCCATCTGTCTAAGCTATCAAGGATTTGAGGCAGGGGCGGGTGATTAGTAGGAATTTTGAGAAAAATCTACCAGTCATCTTGTTTTATGCTTCAGATAGGAGTAAAGGGACAAAGGATCCAAGCTAAACTGATGTTTTCCTCTAATTTTATTTTGCTGTACTTGGGAGGTCTCGGGGGGAAGCAGAGTTATCATTTTAACAATGCTTTCATTTCGGTGCTCTGCATTTTCAAAGTGGTCATTGGTTTGGTGGAGAGAAGGGATGCAGGTCCCGGGTTAATCCATTAAGCATATGGAGCTGGAGTTGGTGTATGGTTTATTGATCATTATCTAAGAGCAGCACACCTGGTGGGGAGAGCCCAAGAGGCACTCACAACCTGGGTGGGGGCTGGGGGTGGGAGATAGTCCAGGTTCTTGATGGGGAAAACCACTGTTTCATTGCCCCATCTCCACAGGTATTCTCACCAAAACTATTTTCATGCCCAAACAATTCAATGGTGACTGTTTCATAAGGATGTATGGTCTATGACCCAACCCAAGAGCATGCAGCATCTTCCTGATTGCCAGGAAGACAGAGCTAAAAAGGATAGTTTTCGGTTTCTTTACAAATATTTACAAATATTTCTGCTCCCCCTGCTCTAGTGGGAGGAACGGGCTCAGAGCCATTCTCTCCAGAAAACTGTATTTGGGCCTAGGTTTGACTTGCAGGTATTCTCATGATCCTGGAAGGAGACAGAGTGTAAGGATGGGGCAAAGTCCTCAAAGGTGAGAATGTAGAACTACTGGATGGAAGGAATATTGTCAGGACCCAACAAGCCCATAGTATGTTAGATGGAATGGGGAAGGGGGATGGGATAGGGACAGGTGAAATTCTTGGAGGAAGGCTGGAGCTCCGGGTGGTGGGAAACAGCCTAGATCAGCGATGAAGATGGGGTGAAGTAAGGTGGTGCATAATTAATATACAAAGTATATTTAAATGAGGTCCAGAGGCTAGAAGAGAATGCCCATGTGTGCCACGTGCAATGAGCAAACTACAAGACCCAGCATGCCTTGCAACTCCCACAGGAAGTAGTGTTGCTTTCCCACCGCAGCCAAAGGAAAAGGAGGGTAGCTTTACTCAGCAGCCCTTCCAAAGACTACAAGAGGTGGAGGGCTGCTGGCTTTGGAGTTGGGGGAAGTGAATATGATCCTCACCATAAGAAGTAGGGTCTTTGCAGATATCACTAGCCAAGGACTGCTATGATCTGAATGTGCTTCCTCTGACCCCCAAATTCATATGTTGTAACTACATGTCCCATATGATAATATTAGAAGGTGGCGCCTTTGGAGGCACTTAGGTGATGAGGGTGGAGCCCTCATAATGGGATCCTGGTTCTCATAAGAGACCCCATGGAGCTCCCTAGGCCCTCCACCCTGTGAATACACAGTGAGAGGTTGGCAGTCTGCCCAACCATGCTGAACCAACCACGCTGGTGTCCTGATCTTAGATTTCCAGCCTCCAATCAGTGAGGAATGCATTTCTGTGTGTAAGCTTCCCACTTGGTGGCATGTCTTATAGCAACCTGAGTGGACTAAGGCAAAGATCTTGAAACACAATTATCCTGGCTTTAGGATGGCCCCTGAATCACCTGAATGAGTGTTCTAAGAAGAGGACACAGAGAGACACATGGGGAGGTGGTCCCGTGATGACAGGCAGAGACAGGAGGGACGCTGCCACGAGCCAAGGGATGCCAGGAGCTACCAGGAGCTGGGGAAAGCAAGGAGAGTCCTCTCTCAAGGGTGTAGAGGGAACATGCTCCAGCCAGCACCGTGATGGCACCAGGTCACTTTCTGAACCATGGAGAATAAATGTCTGTTGCTTAAGCAATCCAGTCTGTGGAAATTTATTAAGGTATCTCTAAGAAATGAATATAACTCTCCAGTTGTTTGAGATTCCATTTTCTTCTATTTTCAAGATCAAGATGAAACTCTCCATTATGGAGTTAAAAAAGCTGGCCCTGGGAGAGGCCTCACCATCCTGAACTTCCAAGAATGAAAGAAACGAGACCCTTTTTGTTCTGTTATTTTTTTCCTCCCTTCTTCCCTCTCTCCATCCCTTTCTTCTTTCTTCTCTTCTTCCCTCCCTCTCTGTTACTGAGTGTCTGCAGGGAGAAGAAGGATTAGAAAACAAGAAGAAAACTCGAGAAGAACACATTAAATGTGAACTTCAGACGGTTGAGGCTGACTGACCAGCTTGACACCAAACTGGAGTCAGGCTCTCCAAGTCCTCTTTTTGACTAGGCCTCATTCTTACGTTCCATCCTTGACCAATTTAGCCCAGTTTTAGCAAGAATTGGGTTTGTTTAGGGGGAAATCTCCTACCCTCGATAGCTTATCACTCTGCCTGCTTTCAGCAAGAATCCTGTCAGGTTGGCCAGAAACCCCCTTCCCTTCACCCACTGCCCCTCTGCCCCCAGCATCTTGGCTCTAAACCTCCATGAGTCCTTGTGTTCGGGGCTGAGTCCAATCTCTCTCCCTTACAACAAACCCACTGTAGAGTCCCCCTGAATGAGCTGGCCTGATGATATGAAGCAAGTATCATGACTTATTTTTCCTTCAACATTGGCCAGTGGTGGGGATTTATCCTTTTTCTTTCCCCACCCACCTGAAAGGCTGCTGAAAATTCAAAAGCAGCAGCGAGAAACTTGATGAAAACAGTGTATGGGGGATAGAAGGTAGGGCATCACTCATCAGTGAAGTTCAGAATAAAAAGCTGCTGATTAATGCACCTGGAGAATGAGAAAAACAGAGATAAAAGCAAAGTGTGCCTGGGAAAGTGGGAGGGCAGAGATCTGAGGGGAAGAGCTTCGCCACGTGGAGCGGAACGCACAGCGGGAGCCTCTGTGGAAAGGACACTTCTTTCTATTCTGGGCTCTGTGTCTAGAAAGAGCGCTGGCAAACCTTAGTCCTCACGGGGAGCAGTGGTGCACCCCGCTCCTCTGTGTGAGAGACAAAACGAGGAGGAAGGGCGTAGCCACCACAAGTGTGTGGTGGCCAAGGAGAAAAAGATCCTGACTGGAAAGCCAGTGTCCCCCTGAGGTGCTCTGGGTCACGGTCACTAATTAAGTAAAGGACGGAAGAGGACTTGAAAGGAGGCAGGAGGGGCACACACACCATCACTCGGCTATAAAGGCTTTCAGGGTACAAAAGCGCCTCTCAGTTACCGTTCCCAGGGCAGCTGTAACAAGGCCCTTTTCACAAGCTTGGTCTAATTTGGGCCCAGAGCGGCCTCTTCCCCAGGCCCGGCCCCCTTTGGACGCACAGACGGTGTCGTGACATCAGGCCAGCACTTCACACAGGCACGTGTGGATCCCGGCACCGAGCCGGCGATGGTTTCCCTGCAGTATGATCAATAATGCTTCCTAAAATAAGCCTCAAAAGCTGAGCTTAAAATAGTTTCAATTTCGCCCAGTTCCTTCTGATTTCAGTTCCCAGGGTGGTCTCTGGAACGGGAACTGCTGGTTTTCTCGCCAGTTGATGAGTCGATATTTAACCTGGCAGCCCTCACAGGCTCGCCTGGGATTGCAGTGTTTGGGGGTTGCCACCTCATGGTAACTCTGACCACCACCCCATGCCCCCACCCTAAACCTTTTATGAGCCTAAAACAATGAACCCTCAGTACAAAGAGGTAGAGTTCCCGACATGGAAAGGTGACTGGTTGTTGCTTTTTCCTGAGAAGCTATGAATAACCTTAAGGGAAGAGAAGGAAAACTGAGAGAGACTGTTTGCTGTGGCCATTGAGGTGGGGAGGCCACTTCAAGAGTCCAAAGTCGGTGAGGAGGGTCCCCAGATGGCTGCCAGCAGCCTCACTCTCTACAGGCCAGAAAGTTGCTTCTCTTGTTCACCACACAAGAATCCTGAGTTACCTCAGGGCCTGATGCTCATTCCTCGTGTGCCTTTCTGGGCAAGACAATGGAATGGGCACCAGCCCAAAACCACTTAAGAATCGTGCTAGATTGCATCTACTGTCAGAAAAAACAAAATAGAGGAACAAATTGTTACCTTGTAGGTTGTATTTGGTTTTTCCCTTCTGCATGGATTGGTTCAAAGTCCCTCCCAAAAGACAGTGGGAGGGAGAAAGGCCTCCTTCCTGAGCTCCACAGGGCAGGCAGCTGACTGAAAGACTCTAGAAGGCGCTCTCGAGGCCTGATTAGACTTGGGCCAGCACATGGTAGGGGACTGAGTTCTTTCCCCTTCCTGAGTTCTACTCAAGGTGGTGGTGTAATTACGCCTACGCCCCTGGATGGCCTATTCTTTCTGTTTTCCCCTTGATGGAGAGGACCCAGTTGCCTTATTCCTGCCTGGGCTGACCAGCTCTCAAGTAGTTTGTGGGTCAACTTTGGACTGTCCAAGCTGCCATG
>PVIJ01006638.1:0-90169 GCA_004024925.1 Scalopus aquaticus
ACAGAACAGAATAATCGTATGAGCAGACTCTGGAACTGCCAGGGTATGGGGGAGTCAGGCACCCCCACCTCTCCCACCTCCTCCCTCCCCCTCTCCCTCCAAGGCTGCTCCAGTGCATGAAATGATGAAGCGGCCTCATTAGGAAGCCTCCGGCTCATTAGCAGGCAGCTGGAGGGGCTGGGGGACCACTCCGGAGAGACTGGCTGGGGGCGGCGGGCACAGAGCCTGCAGTAATGAACATCTGTAGTGACTTTATGCTGAGTTTGGGGGGTCCAGATCAGCACACAGACTTACTGGCTTGTTTTTCTCACTCGTGATCCCATTTGGTCTTCACACCCACCTGTGGCTCGTGCAGTTAATAGAACAGCCCCCATTGTAGGCTGCGGACGCGGGTGCAGGGAGGACCTGACTTCCTCAGAATCAGACAGCTGGAGCCAGCAGCCGCCTTTGCTGAGCTCCCCCTCTGCCAGGGCCCTCTCCTGCCACACAAGCATTTCTTCTCACAACCACCCCACGAGGGAGGGACCTCACTATCCCAGCTAACAAAGAAACCGAGGCACAGATAGGCTGAGGTACTTCCCTAGAGACACACAGTTCCATTTTCTTAGCCCAGCCCCTATTCCTTCCATACCGAGAAGGAGCTCGGGTCTTCTGGAGAAAGGCCCGAGTCTCACATGGGGCCCAGAGGATGGCATCTTCCCCTCTCTCACCGCCCCCCCTTCCAGGAGTTCTGGGGCCAAAGCAAGGAATTGATGGTGCTGCTGGGGCTGGCGCAGGGCCAGGGGACCCTCAGAGGAAGGGGGGAAGAGACCCCTTCTCTAACCGGGAGCCATCCACACAGGCCCGTCATCCTTGTCCTCAGCCCCCCGTTCAGACTCACCATGTGTGAAGGGGCGTTTCTGTCACCCCGAGCAGGTGGGAAACCCTGGTCTCCTCCGCTGACACCACGATGTGGTGGTGACAGTCGTGACATCATCAGAGAATGTCCATCCAGGAGCAGAGACAGTGCAGGTCTGTCAGGAGAATCCCCTCAAAGCCCTGGAGAGATGTCAGGCTTCCTTACCTCCAGCTCTTCCCCAGACAGTCCTGCCCAGGGAAACGGGGGTGGGCTTTCCAGAGACCAGCGCCATGGGCCAAAGGGGACCAGCTTTATAAGATGGCCGTGAGCTTGCTGCTCTCCTCCGCCGCCTCCTCCGGGAACGGGCAGCACGTGGTGCCTCTCAGGGAGAAGGCGTGGAGGCAGGAAAGGCCCAGGAGAGCACAGGTGAGAGAGAGAGCAAGGCGTGGGGTGTGGGGGGGTCAGACTAATGGTGTGCAGTGGGGAGTGGGCGGCGTGAGCTGGGAGGCTTGGATATGGATGTGTGTGAGCATGCGTGTGAGGCTGGGCACGACCAAGAAAGAAAGGAGCAGGTAAAACCAACAGCACTTTCTCCTTTCTGTGACCAGCAGGGAGCCTGGGGGTAGGAGTTGGCAAGAGGGGTGTCATAGGGGAAGCAGTATAACTTCAAGGAAAAGCCAGAATTCCCTCTCTAGAGGACCTTGCTGTGCAAAGTTAGGCCTGTTCCTTCACTTCTCTGATCTCCCTTTCTTTATCTTTATAATGGGGGTCCTCCCAGCTCCAGATGTGCTTTGTTCATGGCTGATGTTGATTATCATCATCTTCTGGTGGCTCTTAGGGCTGGGGGAGACCTGATCTCAACCTGGGGAGATGGGGCCTTAGAGGGGTCCAGGTGGCGTTTGCAACAGGCAAGTGATCGGGATCAAGCCAGTGTGGACAAATCTCAGGGTGCTGGGTGACTCCCCCACAACGTGAAAGCTCCGGAGAAACAGTGAGACAATAAGGCACAGGCGTTTCTATTTCCCAGAGCACAGGCTGTCAGTCTTGGCATCACTCACTAAGACGTGCCTGGAAATATTTAAATTTGTCAGCATTCATTTATTTTCTTTCAGCTTTGTTCCACAGAGAAAGAATTTGCAGAGCTTGGGGCTAAAGGTCATTCAGTAAAATGATAAAAATAAATAGAAACATACAAGTAGGGACCAGGAGACACCAATCAGAGGGAATACAGACCAGGGAACAAAATCGCCCATCAGGACTGGGAGATGACAGGTTTATTGCTGCAGCTTCAAGACCACTGGGAAGCTTGGAGCATCCTGGTGACCCAGGAGAAAAAGGCACAAAGTCAATCCCTTCCATGCCATGTCTAAGCTTTTCTGCTGCTCTTTACCTTTAAAGCAAACATTACAGCTTTCAAGTTGTTTGGGCCTTTGAACAAGTTCTGAAGATGACTGGAGGCCAAGGGTCTACTCTGGACAGTTGGTTGGGAATTTCTTTAAGATAAAACCAGTTCTGCCCAGATAAAACTGGTTCTGACAGGATAAAGCCAACTCAAATCAGTTCTGACTGGATAAAACCGGTTCAAGCTGGTTCTGACCAATTCTAACCAAAACCAAGTCTAACCAGAAACTAATCAAACTGGCAAAAACCTGTTCTGACTGCATGAAATCAGTTCAAACCTGTTCCAAACCATTTCTGAATGAATGAAACTGGTTCAAACATTTTCTGGTTGGCCTGACGGTTCTGGCAGGGTCAGAACCAGTGTCAGTTGGTTTCAGTTTCAGTTCTTTTCGGTTTCACTTGCTTTGAACAAGTAAGAACTGGTTTCAGCCGGTTTCAATTTCAGTTGGTTTGAACAAGTCAGAACTGGTCAGAACCTGTTTCATCCAATTTGAACAGGCAGGGACCGGTTTCAGCCAGATTAAAATGGTCAGAACCAGTGTCAGTTGGTTTCAGTTTCAGCTGGTTTGAACAAGTCAGAACCAGTGTCAACCATTTTGAGCCAGTCGGAATCAGTATCAGTTCTTCTAGGTTTCAGTTGCTTTGAACAAGTCAAAACTGTTTTCAGCTGGTCGGAATCGGTTTCAGCTGGTCAGAACCGTTTTCAGCTGGTTTGAACCAGTCAACATTGGTTCAAACTGGTCAGCTCTAGTTTGTCTGTCAGAACTGTTTTCAGCTGGTTCATACCAGTTTTAGCCAGTCAGAACTGGTTTCGGCTGGTCAAAACTGGTTCCAACTGTTTGGAACTTGTTGGAACCAGTTTTCAGCTGGTTTGAACTGACTTGAGCCAGTGTCAGTTGGTTTCAGTTGGTTTCAGTTCATTTCAGTTTCAGTTGGTTTGAACAAGTCAAAACTGGTGTTGGCTATTTTGAGCCAGTTGGAACCAGTGTTAGTTGGTTTCAGTTTCAGTTGGATTCAGTTGATTTAAGTTTCATGACCAGATAAAACCAGGTCTGACTGGCTAACGCCAATTCAAACCAGTTCAGTCCAAATAAAACTGTATCGAACCTTTTCTGACTGCATAAAGCCAGTTCTGGGACTGATAAATTCAGTTCAAAGCCGTTCTGACTGGATAAAACCACTTCTAGCAAGATAAAGCTGGTTCAAACCGGTTCTGACCTGATAAATCAGTCTGCCTAGATAAAGCTGTTTCAAACCGGCTCTGACTGGATAAAAACGGTTCAAGCTGGTTCTGACCAGTTCTAACCAAAACTGATTCTTTTCTGATCAGAATGATGCAAACTGACTAAAACCAGATCTGACTGCATAAAATCAGTTCAAACTGGTTCCAAACCATTTCTGAATGGATAAAATCAGTTCAAACCTTTTCTGCTTATCTGACAATTCCGGCCAATTCAGAGTGGTCCAAAACGTAGAATCTGAGCCCCAGTGACCCCAAAACACTGCCAGCAAGCCCCCACACTCTTCAGGACCCCACCCATCCTGAGCTTTTGATCTCGTTGCACACCAGTGCAGCCCATCCAAATGTTTTGCCAAATAAGTGCCAGTTTTTCTCATCACAGGAAACAGGCAAAGCCTGAGGGACTCCGGGCCCCAGAGTCGGAGAGGCCTGTGTGTGACTGGCGTGCTGCCACTTCCTGCTTCGTGTTCCAGGAGAGCTCAGGGCACATGGGGCCAAGCAGCGTCATGACTCACCATCCTGCCTTGTCCACCAGTTGTTTGCAGAACATCTTGCTTTGTCCTTGGACTCAACAGGAAGCTGCCCGGATCTGTCCTGGCTCCTATATCCCGACCAGGTGGTGCTGTTTACTCACCCTCAGCCACCGACTCACCCTGTGTCCTCTCTGACCTGCCCAGGGCCACCTGCCTGCCCCAGCCTCTTCCACCTGGAGGACACTCTGCTGAGCAGTTTCTACAGAGAGCGTGAGTAATTCTCCATCTCCCGTTTCCCCCTTCTGGAGCTCCTGAGAATTCTTTGAGCAGGAGAAATTTCTCTCTTGAAGTCAAAGCACACGTTTGTCATGGATGGTGCAGCTGCCTCTTCAGAACCGGCTCTCCAGTGGCGCCTTTCAAGTCTGACTCCAAATGCTCACACTGAGGGAGATTAAAGGCAGGTCAAGCTCTACTCTTGTCTCTGAGAAGCTGCCCCCAGCTTTCTGGGACTTAGGTGTCTGATTTTACAGCAAGTCCTAATAATCATACCCAACAATTGCTATCTGTAGGCATTCACCTGCGCCAACAATCAATTGGGTATTCTTCACGCATCCTCTCACTGAATAATCACAATACTGCTATTGGATAGTAATGACTTTATCCTCATTGGCATATGTGAAACTGAGGTTCAGAAAGGGCAAGTAACCTTCCCAAGGACACGCAGCCTGTAAGTAGCAGGACTGAATCCTTCAGGGTCCTTGCGCAAGCACCGCATGACACTGTCTCTAAAGATGTTTTGTGAAACAAACCCCCAAAAGGCCTCCAAGACAAAGGAATTCAAGAAACATTGCTGCTTCCACTCTCCTCAGAGACTCAAAATGTACATAAGCCTGGAAGAAGTCCTGAGATGTCCAACAGGGAACAAATCTGTTTAATTTTCTTTAAAACCAAATTTTCCAATTCATTTTTTAAAACTCAACATTTATTCTTTTTTTTAAAATTTATTTATTTATGCATACAAGCTGGGGTACAGGCCAGAGGCGTGGGGCAGCGAGAGGGTTCACCAGAGACAGAGTGGGGAGCAGAACAGGCAGATCGACTGAAATACACTGCTGAGGGGAGCAGCAGGCGAGGCAGGAGAGGTCTGCAGCGCCATGTGGGAATCTCCCAGGCCGGGCGCTGAACTCACGTCTCTGCTGCTGACAGCTCCACAACACAGCGCTTGACCGCTGCGCCACCAGGGAGGCCCCAACATTTATCCTTATCGTTTATCTTGTACAGAGATCACCACTTAATCACCTTGTAGGCATAGTGTTTAATGGAACACACTTCGAGAAGCACCACCTTTAGCGGGTCACTTCTTTCTGAGCCTCCCTGGAGTGTCTGGCCACAATGGGGTAACAGGTGGGCACCCCCCACCATGGGCAGCACCTGGTTTCTGATATTACACAACAGACAGCTCAGGACTGAGACACCCTGGAAGAAAGACAACACAGGGCGAATCCTATGGTTCCAAGCGTCCCCAGGTGGGTGTGACTGGAATGAGGCTGGTTTCTCAATCCCAGGACCTGATCTCAGGCACCAGGGGGGATGTCCTGGGGATGCAGACCCCGAAGAGCCAGAAAGCGGATGGGCCTGAGGGGAGGGGTAGCCCTCCCCGGTGTGGGAGGCACTGCGACCTCTCAACCTCCCCGGATGGCTGAGGCTGCTGCACAGGCTGACAATGGAAATGCTTGCGCAGGAGAAACGCCCCTACTCAGGTGTCTTGCATTTATCTGCAGAGGGGGTGGCAGCAGCTAATTTCGGGATTTGCTTGTCTTTGAATGGGAGTAATTACTAGGAGTTGCCAACGTTCCAGACTGTTCCTTTGAAGAGGGAGAGGAAGGAAAGAGGGCTAGGAAGGGAGGGGGAGGGGAATCTTTCCCAGGTCTGCTGAGTGCTGCCCCCTGCAGGCGGCCTGGTGAAGTCGGGGTGGTCCTGCTGGGTGGGGAGCAGTGGGATGGAATGAGGGGATCCCAGGATCCCAGGATCCCAGCAGGCAGGGCTGGGCTGAAGGACGCTCAGAGGGCATGTGATCTGACTCACTCATTTTACAGAAGGGAAAACCGAGGTGCAGAGACGGGGCCACCCAGCTGGGCCCAGATAACCTGCTTGGCTGCAGAGAACCACTCAGCTGTCCTGCACGGTGGCTGCTCCCTTCCTTCCCTTGGCCCCCCAAGTCCATCTGGGGTCGCCCAGGCAGGGGCCTCTTTCCCTTTCTCTGACTGCAGGGGACCAGCGCAGCGGTGGGGTCACCGAGGCCAGCAGTCTCCTGGGGGGCTCACCAAGGCGTCCGTGTGGCCGGAAGGGCTCCCCGTACCACACGGGGCAGCTGCACCCCGCTGTGCGTGTGGCCGACCTCCTGCAGCACATTAACCAGATGAGGACGGCTGGGGCTACGGCTTCAAGCAGGAGTACGAGGTGCATGGCCCGGCCTGTTGGGCCCCCGCCAGCGCCTCGCCCAGCATCTCCTCTCTGAGGACCCTGACGCTGGCCTAGCCCAACCCAACCCCAATCATCAACCTGATTCCTTTTGCTTTGATTCTGCCCTTCAACCTAATCCCAAACTGACCTGGACTCTGACCTTGCAGGTCATTGCAGTCTCCCTGAGAAAGTTGACCACAACTCTTATTCTAACCCTAATCTGACCTTGCCTTCTGGAGTCTGACCTTGAACCTCACCCTAAAACTGTTCTGAATTTTAACCTTTATCCTAAATGTGACCCTCATGAGGTCTCTGAATCTTGACCTTCCTGACCCCATCACTTCCTTCTCCCACCCCACGCCAGGGTTTTCAACCCTGGCTCCTCACTGATCGCAGGTAAACACGGTCCCTTTCCCTCCAGCTCCAGCGCCAGTACTGACCCCAGCCGTAGCATAGCTCAGCTCAGACGAGCCTTCCCGGGGTCCTTGACAGCCCAGGCACCCACTTGCAGCCTCATGGACCCGCCCGGGAGCCAGGAGGCCTAATTCTCAGACCATACTGAACTTGTAGTAAAGGGTCAGTTGGGGGTGTGTTTGGGGCTCCCCCATCAGGATACAGGCCTGAGCTTTGGGGCCTGGCTGGACCTGGCCTCTGTAAGCTGCCAGTCAGGCTGGCTGAGCCACCAGAGGGTCCACAGGGTGGGGACCTGGTGGACTGTGAGGGGTCCCTGGTCTCTCTGTCTTGCCCCTTCCAGAATTTAAAGAAATCAAGTCAAGGTTTGATCAAGGTACAAATCACGGTCAAGGCCAGAAGAAACCAGATTAGGCCTAAGGCCCTGGGGCTTATGCCAACTTCCTGCGGTCAGGAGGAGAGCTGCCCAGGTCAGGGAACAGGGTGCAGGCGGAGGGCATCAGCAGGGCAGGGATTGTGACGGGGAGTGAGGCAGGAGGCCAGGGAAGCACTAGCAGGCCGAGGCTGTGCCGGCCCACCTGGCATGACGCGGCTGAGACAAGGGAGCAGAGTGGGGGCCCGCCCCTGCCTGGGAGCCCTGGCTGGTGTCTCAGACGCTTCCAGTTATGAAGCTGGAAGGAACCCACGAGATGCATTCATTTGTTTAAGTAAATTTATTGACCCCCTGGCATATGCTGGGCATTGGGGATACTGAAGGGAACAGGGAGACAGAGACCCCTACTTTCCAGACCCCTACATGGTGGGGGGTGGCAATAAACACACAAGCATGGCTGAATGTCAGCCGCTCATAGAGGCGATGAAGGGCCAGCAGGCAGATGAGGTTAATGGGGTCGCTATTCACCGGCTTCAGACCCTGCATGAGTCAGCTCCCTCTCTGGGCCTCAGTTTCCCATCTGTAAAATGAGTACAATCCTGTCGAATTGGATGGAGCTGTGATTCAGTGCCTTACCTGGTGCCAGGTGTGCCAAAAGGGGTCCTTGGACTAAAGTGCAGCAGAGACTGCACACAGTCGTCTGGGGGTGATGGTCCAGCAGCTGGGGCCAGCATGTGACCAGGCCCAGGCTCCGTCGGATGCGGCAGGAAGAGGCATAGGCTGGGCTGGCAGCGCCCTGAGTCCCTGCTGTCTGTGTCACAACCTTACTCTGTGCTGTAGGCCAGACACTCCCTGTTTCTTCATATGAAAACTGCTCTGTGTTGTACTGATTCTGTTCACACCTGCTGGCTCTCTGTGCCTCAGTTTCTCCACTGGCCAGAGGACTTGACCTATCCTAATGACTCCAGGATTCAATATCCTTTAATCTGAATTTCAAATTTATGGGACAGTGCGACCCCACCTTGTCCTGTTGTCCTGTTGACACCATCACTTCCCACCTGCTGATGACCCTGCTGTGCTCCCCTGGGGGGCTCCTGGTTTATGCAGAGTGTCGGCTGTCATCAGCTGCAGATGCAATCCCTGGCTCCCAGGAGGCCTCAGCCCCCCAGGGAAGAAGAGACCCACAGCATCATTAGGCCTCACTCCACGGGGGAGGCGGCTTTGCAGCTTTGCAGATGACAGGCTTTTGGAAGAAAAGCAAGCTGTTGACCAGGGTGGGAAAGAAAATCCCCGCAGGCCAGAGCTGTAGATTGAGACTCACACGATGGGGTTTAATATGCACTAGTGAATTAAACATGCAGTGTAAAATAAATCAACAGCTCAGGGACAGAGGAGGCAGACAGGCCCGGCGACAGGGCTGACAGAGAGCGCAGTGTGAACCCGCGAGGTGACACGTCTCTCACATCACCTGTGCCTTCACTGCACATTCTGAACATTTTGGGGAAACTGATCCTACAATCGAGAGGATCCAGCACTGTGCCTGGCACATAGAAGGTGCTGACTAAACGGCAGAGATGATGATGGTGATGATGGTGAAGGAGATGATGGTGATGGTGGTGCTGGTGATGAAGATGGCGACAAGGCTATGAGTGATGGGAAATGTTTGTAGGGCTGGTGGTGGTTGTAGAGAAGGAATCCCGGCACAAACAGGTGATCACTAAGCTTCTCTTCAAATACTAGGATTTAAAGAGGAAACACTGGGCCTCCCTGGTGGCACAACGGGTTAAGCACAGCGCTGTGGACAGCCCCGGCTCGACTTCAGTGTCAGCCAGGGGGAGAGTCCCATGTGGCACGGCAGACCTCTCCTGCCTGGCCCACTGCTCCCCTTAGCAGTGTATTTCTAAATAAATCTTTTTTTTTAAAGATTTATTTATTTATGCATACAAGCTGGGGTACAGGCCAGAGGCGTGGGTTGGTGAGAGGGTTCACCAGAGACAGAGCGGGGAGCAGAACAGGCAGATCAACGGAAACACTGCTGAAGGGAGCAGCGGGCGAGGCAGGAGAGGTCTGCCGCGCCATGTGGGAATCTCCTCGGCCAGGCGTCGAACTTGCATCACCACTGCCAACAGCTCCACAGCGCAGCGCTTAACCGCTGCGCCACCAGGGAGGCCGAAATAAATAGATCTTTAAAAAAAAAAAAAAAAAAGGAAACTCTGTGCAGGGCATCTTACTCTCTCTGTTGACTTCATCACTCCCTCGGTTCCTGCCCCGCCCTGGGCTGCTAAAGTGGGCTGGAGACTCGTGAACCACCAGGCTCAGCCTCTGGATAGGGAAGGCCTGACCTACCTGGGGTGGGCACTGTGCCCCTTGTGTTCTGGAGCCTCGAGGATCAGGGAGGAAGAATGGTCAGTTTGGGGAGGTTCTACCTTCTGTCCACATTCCCTGGTTTCCCATGTGTTATATCTGCCCAGTCACAGTCGTGACCCTCAGACCAGAAGGAAACCTAGACCCCTGTCATCTCACCAACTCCCCCCATTTAATGCACGGGAAACCAGCCCCAGAGGGAACAGGACTTGCTTAAGGCCACAAAGGCCAGGTGTCCTGACTTCTAGTTTCAGTCACTTCAATAAAGTGGATCTTTTGTGCCAGTTTTCAAGTGTCACTTGGAGCTCCAACTTCAACCTTCCACACCTAACCCATCACAGTGGGCTGAAAGCCTCTGAACATTTCTGCTGACAGAGCACATCATCAGGCTTTCTCAGGAGAGAGCGCTGGGGCAACACTGCAGGCGAGAGGGGCTCCTGCCACTTCCTGCAGCTTTCGAACTCCTGGCTAGTTCAGCAGTTAAAGACTTACAGTCCTCTCCTATGAGGGGCCTGGATATGGGTCGACCAGAGCCGCCAGGTAGATACGCACACAAAGCTGTCCCATTCACAGGTTTCCCCTCTGGCTTTGACCCACCATCCTCAGCGGCACGTAACTCGATGTCACCCCATAGGTACATGAGGGCTGCTGACATTCCAGCCGCTGCGAGCTGCATTGTAGGCAGAAGGAAAAAGAAGCAGGGGAAGTGGAAGAGGAAAGGGGCTTTTGCCAGTTGAATAAACTCCCACTGAAGAACCTTCCTGGAGGCTACATCCAACACACCACTCACATTTTACTGACCATCCCTATCTGTAAAGACAACTCAGGACACAAAACCACCTCAACAGCCCGGCCTCTTGTTCCTAAAGGGGAAGGCTCTTGGGCAGACAACCAGCAGCCTTTTCTACTACTGGCAACAAGGAGTTTAAATATGGGCAAAGAGAGCCTGCAACTAAACTGGTGCTACCACTATGGAAAGGTTTGTGGAGGACCCTCAAATTATTAAAAATGGATCTGCCATTATGACCCAGCAATCCACTCCTAGGAATCTACCCAAAGGACACAGAAACATTAATTACAACAGGAAACCTGCACGCCTATGTTTATTGCAACACTATTTACAATAGCTAAGACATGATAATAACCTAAATGCCCAAAAACAGATGACTGGATCAAAAAGATGTAGTATATATACACAATGGAATACTACTCAGCAATCAAAAAAGATAAACTCAGACCATTTGCAGCAACATGGATGGAGCTGGAAAGTTTTATGCTCAATGAAATAAGTCAGAAGGAAAAAGAAAAATATCAGATGATATCATTTATAAGAGGAATATAGGGGAACCAAATAAAGGGTCAAAAAAAAGGACAAAACTTGTAGGCAACTATATATCTGAGGCTTAAAGCAGAAAAGGGGATCAGAACACAGGGACTATGGTGATGACTCACACGTGACGTGGCAATGGGATATTTACGGGAACCACACCTGAGGAGAGAAATCAAATGCTGTGCAAAAATGAATACCAATGTAAGAAAATTTAAAAATTAATAAAGAATAAAACTGAAAAAAAAGAACAACATATGTTCTATTCAGTTCCTTAGCCAGCAGACCAGAGCTTTTCTAACATTTTCAATACCCAGTTTTATCCCTCTCTCTACATGTTTTTTATTCCTCCTGACCCAGATATGCACTAATCAGTTACCCTGTACATTCAGTTGCTATAACAAAGGTTCCATAATAAAAAAAGGACTTGAGCCAGAAAAAAAAGAGAGAGCCTGCAACTAGAGCTCCAAACCCAGAACTTCCTCCAAGAGGTGCTCTCAAAGGGGACCCCTTCTCACTTAAATCTGCTTTTAAAATTATTTTTAAAATAGCCAATGTTACCGCAATAAAACAAATCTAAATAAAAAATGTAAATTATTAAAAATTATAAAATAGCAATAGATACTACAGATAAAAATTAACATAAAAAACACAAAAGAAAATAAAAATTCCTCTTAATCCCATCATCTTTTGTGATAGCATGATTTATAAGAAGAAAACGATTTATAAGAAGAAATATGTACATTTGGTCTTGAGCCACTGTTCCTGGCATAGAGCTCCTAGAACATTTCTAATTTCCCATAGAAGAGACAAAGGAGGGCCTTCCTGGTGGCCCAATGGGTTAAGCGCAGTGCTGTGGAGCTGTCAGCAGCTGCGGCTCAGGTTCGGAGATTCCCACATGGCGCTGCAGACCTCTCCTGCCTCACCAGCTGCTCCCCTCAGTTCCATCAATCTGCCTGTTCTGCTCCCTACTCTGTCTCTGGTGAACCTTCTCACTGTCCCACACCTCTGGCCTGCACCCCAGCTTGTATGCAAAATTTTTAAAAAATTAATCTTTAAAAAAAAAAAGAAGAAGGGCCTCCCTGGTGGCGCAGCAGTTGAGCGCTGCGCTGTGGAGCTGTCGGCAGCGCGCGATGCGAGTTCAACGCCGGCCGGGGAGAATCCCACATGGTGCGGCAGACCTCTCCTGCCTGGCCCGCTGCTCCCCTCAGCAGTGTATTTCTGATCTGCCTGTTCTGCTCCCCACTCTGTATCTGGTGAACCCTCTCACCGCCCCATGACTCTGGCTTATACCCCAGCTTGTATGTATAAATAAATAAATCTTTAAAAAAAAAAAAAAAAAGAAGAGACACAGGAGCCTCTTTTGTGATAATATTGACTTTTGTCCCCAGCTCCTGAAATAACTCTGGTGCATAAAAGTGAAAATTTGGATCTCCTGTGTCATTCACAGCAAGCCCTGTCAAACACAGCCGAGTTTATGTTAATGAGGTGATTTAGGGGGAGGCCTTCAAGATGAGGGCTGGTAGTCAGGGGAACCAACCCCTAGATTAGAGGGGCTAAAAATTTCAGCCCCACCCCGAACCTCCTGGGAAGGGAGAAGGACTGGAGATCAACTGGATCATCAATACTGTAATCAATCGTGTCTCCACAATGACGTTGCCATAAAAATCCCTGACCTGTCAGGCTCTGTGAGGTTCTAGGTTGATAGCAAGATGTGCCTACACGCTAAGAGGGCGGCGTACCCTAAATCCCACAAGGACAGACATGCCTGTGATCCAGGAGACCCTAATAGATCTTGCCCTATGGATCTTTTCATCTGACTCTTCATTCGTTGCTTTTAATGTCCTTTGTATTAATAATAAATCTGTCATCTAAAAAAGCAAGCTGTTGTCCTGAGTTCTGTGAGCTGCTCTAGCAAACCAAACCAAGACAAGGAGGTTTATAGCCAGAGTCAGAACACAGGAGAAAGCAGTGGGCTTGAGTTGGCATCTGGAAGGGCGCGGTCTCGTGGGACTGGAGCTCTAACCTGTAGGTGCTGATGTTTCTGATCTCTGAGGAGATGGTGTCAGGACTGAGTTAAATTGTCTGATGCCAGCTACTGCTGCACAACTGGTTGGTGTGCACAAACCCACACATCTGGTGTCAGAAGGGAAGCAGCGTTGCAGCTGACGGGGCACAGGGGATCGCCCGCCCCTCTGGGATCTTCTCAGGCCAGTCAAGTCATCAAAACAGCATCGCATGGGTTAAGTAAGCAATGGCAAAGGCAATTTCATAACCTGCACACAGGGATTACGCACAGCCTGCCAGGTTGGGGGAGGGAGGGATTTACACCCTGAACAAAAGAAGGGGGGGAATGGTCCAGGATGCCAAGGAGAGGGGAGGGGAACCTGCCTTAGAGAAAAGAGCAATGGCTTCCCCAGGGGAATGGCTTAGGGAGCGGTATTGCTTCTTCCTCCCTTGGGAAAAGGGCAAAAGGAGTGAGGAAAGATGAGGCCTCATCCTTACTCTTTCTAGGGCCTTCATTGTCCTCACCCACAGGCCAGAGCAGATGAGAAGCTCTGAGAATCTTGGGGTGGACCCATGCAAGCACCTTCATGGCACAGTATTGAGACAAGAGGGGACACACGGGGGTGTGCTTTTTTCCTTTACATTAAAAATTAATTAAAAGTGATTAGCATTTTTGCACACTTCTCCTGGGATTTCTTCCTCTCTGGGTCTATGTAGAATGTACTTTATATGCAGACCCACATGTATCTTTTTCTCTCCTATTTTGTCAGCACTTCCCGGTGTGAATTCCTTTTTGATTGTCTCCATCCCATCAGGGGTGCTCTGGAACTGAGGGAGTTCAGCCTCCATTGTTATAAACCATGCGGGGACCACCCACCCTTCACATAGATCTTTGACTCTTCTTGATTATTTCCTTATGATAGATTTGGGGGCCTATAAAAGCAGTAGTATTTTTAAGGCTCAGAAATGCTTGGCCAATTGCTCTCCAGAGGCTAGCCTGGATCCCACTCCTCTCCCGGGGTCCCCTAGCATCCTCATCCCGGTTTCGGGGGGCTCTCGCAGGCCCCTGATTCAGCATGGTCTGTCTGACTCCCCCTCAGCCGCCTCTGCTTCTCAGGAAACACAATGGAAAAGTTTGTGTTCTGAAATATCTAATCATGTATTTATCTCTAAGTAGTTTTAAAAGTCAACATAATTACTATAGTCCCATTAAGTTTAATTTGCAGCAAATTATGCATTTAGCGCGAAGTTGGGCTGCTTGGCTGGATGGAGCTGAGACAGGGTTTGGCTGTTCATAAGGAACCACAATAACAGCACCGGCTGGTTAAGCAGCATCAGGTGCTTTCCGCGGAGTTTACTCCCCAGAGAGGGTCTCGGCGCCCTGGACACCCGCCCATGTCCCTGGCAGCTCTGGTTCACCCGCTGCTGTGGGGGCCTTTCCGGGGCCCTGGCCCCTGACCATGGTCCTCGGCCTGCTTCGCTCTGCTCCACCACCTGGGGGCGCTCCAGAGCCCGGGAACTTGAGCAGCCCCTGGCGGGGAACACCCCAGCAGCACCCCTCCACCTGTGACGGGTGGGAGGATGATGGATAAGTCGGTAATACCCAGCGTCCCTCTGGTAATACCCGAAAGCCAGAGACCAGGAAGAGGCTGCTCGGGTCCCGCAGTGAGTCGGAGGCTGGAACTTAGAGACCAGCCAGACTCCAAGATGCACCCCCAGCCCCATTACCTGCACCCAGAACTCTTTAAACCCCCTTAGCTGGGGTAAGAACTTGTCCTTTAGCTTTCAGCCCGTAGTCATACAACTGGGGGCCCCTGGTCCTACAAGTGGGGCGCAGATGGTGCAGAGAGGGGACAGGACAGGGAACACCAAGGCCGCGGCCGAGGGGGAGTGCAAACTATGTCGGGGACACTCACACCACACAAGGGCAGCTTGTCCGGACCCTCTTACCCTGTGGTGCTCCAGGCCGCCTGCCTGGACACTCGCCCGCCCTCTTCCTCGCTATCCACACAAATGCCATTAATCTCGCCTGAGGCTCTGGCTCCAGATCTCCCATCCTCTCGCCTTCCCACCTGGACCCCCTGGCCACCAAAATTCTCAGAAAGAGAACAGAGGACCGTCAGTAATGCAGGTGGACAGGGGAGGCCGGGCCTGGGGCTGGCCCAGGCCCCAAGTCCCAGCCCTGGGAGCTGCTAATGCCTCTCCCGCAGATGTGTCTCAGCGTGAAAGCGCCACAGGCTGGCGGCAAATCTGCTTCCTGGGACCTGGATGCCATCCCTGGTTCTGCCCTGGGGCTGCTGGGGCAAGATCCGAGTGTGTGGATGGAGACTAATGATGTGCGTCCGCCTGAGACCCAAATCTGGGCTTCCCCTAGGTCACCTTCAAGTTGAAGAGAGAGAAAATAAAAAATAAATCCCAAGATGTCACAACCAGGAGGGTCCCCCCAGAATGAAATCTAACTCCCTGACTGCCAAAACTGAGGCTCTGCGAATGTGCCAGAAGTTCACACGTCTGGCTCCTGCTGGGACTAGCGAGCAGGACTCCTGCGGGTCAGTGCATCTGTGCAACTCGGGGGATGTGAGCACACCCCCTGAGTGTGCAAACACCTTACCAGGATGTGTGTGCGACTGTCTTCAGGTGCATGTGTGTAAATGGCTTAAGTTGTGTGCACGTCTGAGAAAGTCAGTGCCGGGCCCAGAGGCAGAGGGCAAGAACAGCTGTGTGCGCTGGTTGCAGGCTGTGGGTTTGTGGGAGAGACTGGCCGGTGGCCTGGAGAATCCGGCTCTTTACAGGGTGCCCGTCTCCACAGGGCAGGCAGTGAGTGAGTGTTTGCAGGACACAGGGAACGCTGGAGGGGCAAGGTGGGGGGCGGTGTGCCCACAGGCCTGGCACTGAGGCCGAAGCCCAGAAACTGCCCCTCCTCTGCTTCTTCAGGTCAGGGCCAGTCCAGGGCGAGGGCTTGGGTGCAAGTGAGGCCCGGCAGCCTCAGTGATGGGGGAGCAGCCTGCTGAGGCCATGCTGGCAGTGGCCACCTTGGCTCGGGGGGTGGCCAATGCCCAGGATGTGAGGGGCAGGAGGGCCAGGTATCCCCCAGGGTCTCTCGCGGGTCCTTGGCTCTTCCAGTGCGCCGGCATTTTGCCCACCCCAGTTTCCTGGAATTGTTCCCCATCCTTGGTGAAGGGGAAAGCGCTCCCTGGTTTAGGACATGGACGGGGTGTGCAGTTGCAGAGGACCCGAGGAAGGACTTGTCCAGGAGGCTGCTCGCTGTCCAGTGGGGGGTCCATGCTCTGAGCCCAGCTCCTGAGTCCCTCTGGATGCCACAAACTAGGGGCTGGCCTGGGAACTGATGCCACCCTGAGGTGGAAGGAGGAGGCAGTGGGGGGTCATCTCACAAGGGCGAGACCACACGCCCTGGTGCTGTCCCGCCGTGGGTAAAGCTGGCTCTGAGTTCGGAAGCAGTCCTGGGTTCGACCTGCTTGCGGTATAACCTTGGGCAAGTGGCTTTGCCGCTCAGAGGACAGATGTGTCATCTGGGCAGGCATCACGCTGGGCTCTGGGATGTTGGGGCTGTCTGGGAAACCATATTCTCAGAGAAAAAAAAATATTCTCCATCTAATTAATCTAATTAGAAGTAATCAAGTTGTGAAGATCTGTGCAGCAGGGTGAGTGATTAGGAAAAATTGCCTCCCTGCAAAGAGTCTAAATTTAATTTTTTTGGCTTCATAATCTAAAAACCAAATAAAATAAAGAAGAGTGGGTCATCTGTCCCCACCCACTCTGGTCAAGAGTTTCCTCAGGGGGTCAGGGGGACATGGGTAGTAGCAGCCCTGAGAGATTAGCAGGGGCGCAGCAGACCTGCTGAGACAGCCACCCCCTAGAAGGGATGTCCCACCTTTGGGACAGCCCCAGTCCACTGTCAGGCCCCTCTTGAACACCCTACCCTGTGACAAATAACATATCTGTCCTTGAGCTTCAAAGTACTCTGATGGTCTATGCCAAGAGACCCCGCCTCAAAGGACCCAGAATTCTGGGGAACCAGAGATGATTACGTCCTGTCTGTATGTGTGTCATGGGGTGTGCTGTTGAGAGAGGAGTCGCACTAGCTTCACTGATCCCTGTGGCTGTTGGCTCAGGTGGAATGGAGTGCGTGGACAGGACTACCTTCAGCCTGAGGGACACCATCAGGGGACCAGTGCTTAATCCAAAGGGGTGACTCCCTGAGAGCATTTAGTCCCTTTGAAGATCCCTTAAATTACACTCCCTCCTGCTCCAGGTTATTTCAGGACTTGGGACCTGTTTACTGAGACCGATGCACCACCCAGGCCATCCAGCACTTGAAGAAAGGTGGAGCCTAGAGACACCTATTTTTAGCCCTACTGAGTCAGCAAGACTGGCCCTTCCATCCACACCCTGTCTCAGCTTGTCCCCCAATCTACATGAGGCACCTCGTTAGGGACAGAAATACTGGAAGGAGGAGGACTGTAGAAGAGGCTGGAAGGACATGGAAGGAGGGGCTTCCCTTGGCCAGTTTCCAACTGTAGGAGAAGAGAGACAAGCTTCTTCAGGGCAGCTCTCTTCCCTATTCCTAGAAGAGGAATAGACAAGATCCAATACTAAGAAAAACCGTAAAATCCAGAACCCAGGGCCTCCCAGGTGGCACAGCGGGTTAAGTGCTGCATTGTGGAGCTGTCGGCGGCAGCAGCAACGCAACTTCGATGCCTGGCCAGGGAGATTCCCACATGGCGCAGCAGACCTCTCCTGCCCTGCCCGCTGCTCCCCTCGGCAGTGTATTTCTGTCGATCTGCCTGTTCTGCTCCCCACTCTGTCTCTGGGGAACCCTCTCGCCACCCCACACCTCTGGCCTACACCCCAGCTTGTATGCATAAATAAATAAATCTTTTCCCAAAAAAATTTAAAAATAAATAAATAAATACTCTCTCCCTGATGACATGGTTCCCCTTTTTCTAAACTTGTGGCTTCTTCTCTGCACCGGATCATCTCTGATGACTGAAGTGTTGGCATGGAATGTTGTCATATCTTATTTCTTTACAGAATCCCCATTGTTGTTATCTCCAAAGTTTAGGAGAAACTATCACTCAGTCTGGGTGTGGTGGTGTTGGTGATAGGGATGATAGCCAAATTCTTGAAGGAGGAGGACTCTGAGTTCAGGAGGCATGAGGGAGACTTGTGCAGCTCAGAGAGCAGTGTGTGCAAAGGCCCGGAGAACCTTTTGTGTTTCATGGACCACGGGTGGACAGTAACCACAGAGAAAAAGGGCCATGTTAGAGGAGACCTGCAGGGTTTTGATGCCATCTCCAGAGGTTTAGGCCTTATATCATGTGTGTCTTGTATAGATTCCCCATAGATTGCCCATAGCTCCTTGAGGACAGGAACTATGTTTATTTTACCAAGAGAATAAAAGCCAAGAGAGCCATGGCTTGGGAATACTGCTTGTCCAAAATTTAACCAGAGCAGCTTATAAGAATAGGCTTGAATGTCACCTGTGACAGAACAGGTGTTATTATGAGTAACCTGAAAGTTCTGGGAGGTGAGGAATTGAGGGGTGGACAAGGTTCTGGGAGGTGAGGAGGAGGGTGGACAAGGTTGGAGATCAGGAGAGTGGAAAAAGTTGACGTTTCCTGTGTCAGTTACCAGATGGGTTTCAAAACCTTGGACAGATCCCAGGACAATTCCTGCTAAATGGTTTTTCTTTTCAGATGCCTGGAATCACTCACTTGCCTGTCTTCATTCATTACATAATCTTAGGCAAATTTCTTAAATTCTCTGCCTTATCTGTCAAATAAAAACAATACGGTTGCCTACCTCATAGGGTTGTGGTGAAGAAAAATTAAAAATAATGGAAGTAGAGAGTTTAGCATAGTGACTGGCACCTAGGTTGTGCTAAATAAATAAGTAATAATGTGAACTATTATTGTTCTTATCTTGATCTTTCTAAGGAAGATGAGGATTCTTAGAACCATTTCCCATTCTTTAAAATGAGAGCATTTGCTTCAACCGTATTATATATAGCTTTCCTATGATAATGAAAACTTTTATTATTTGGTCATTTCTTTAAAATAAAACAAAGTAAGGGTAAGATGTACTTATGTCCCATAATTTCTCTGCCATAATTGGGTAAAGAGTTGCTTCTGGGGCTTCCCTGGTGGTGCAACGGGTTAAGCGCAGCACTATGAAGCTATCCAGAGCCACTGCAGCAAGAGCTCAATACCTGGCCAGGGAGATTCCCACATGGCACAGCAGACCTCTCCTGCCTCTCCCGCTGCTCCCCTCACCCTCCCCTTCTGTTCTGCTCCCCACTCTGTCTCTGGTGAATCCTCTTACCACCTCACACCTCTGGCCTATACGCCAGCTTGTATGCATAAATAAATAAATCTTTTTTAAAAAACAGTTGCTTCTGATGTAAAATTAGAGAGTGGTCCTACCAGAAGAGGGATGAACTCTAGACAATCAAAAATTTTTAAAAAACAGATGTACCCTATACACTTCAGGTCCCCTCTTCTTGACATCTGGCCATCTCAGATCTCAGCTTAAGAAGTACCTATTCAGAAAAGACTGTCCTGAACCCTGATCCAAATTACAGTCCTCTAATCCTTTTACCTTATATTCAAAGTTGGGATTTAGTGAGTACTGGCAAAGAGAAGCAAAGTAGACACTGGTTCAAATGGTAAAGACAGATTTTATTCAGAAATGAGGAAAAATTAGACTTCAGTATAGAAATGACCTCAATTCCATTGTTGGAACCTGTCATTTTCGGCACCTAACACAATGTATAACACATAGCAGAACCTGGCTTCCTCACTTGTCCAGTGAAAATAATGAGCCAACACAACATTGCCCTCCCTACAAGGGAAATTTGGAAAGCCAAATCCAAACTCTGGTACCAAACCACCTCTTCCCCCTTCCTGGTTCACTCCTCCTTCCTTCTCTCACCCTCATCCCCTCTTCCTGCCCTTCCTTACCCTCTCTATCCCTACCCTATACCGTCTCTCCCTCACCGTTGTGCTCTCCCCCTTTTCTGTCCCTGTCCCACACTCTCTCTTCCCTGCCCCTCCTCAACTAATTAAAGATGATGTGGAATGCATTTCATTTGCATTTGGCTCAGGGGCCAAGGAGGGCTGCCAGCCACGTGTTCATTAAGCAGCTCTGTGCAGAGGGATGCAATGAACCAGTTTTATTACAACCATAGTCTCAGTTCAATCTATGAGACTATTATGTATTCATTGGAAAAAGAACCACAAACCTCAAGCACAAATCTTGAGACTTGGGGCCAGGAGAGGGGAGGAGAGCCCAGCTCTGATTCCAGGAAGGACCAAAGCTGCAGAGTTCTCCACTTGAATGGGAAGCCAGGGAGAAGATGAAGCTTGACCGGGGAACTCCTGGACTCCTCTTACTGCAGTGTGGCCATAACTATGCGGGTCAGAAATCCCTGTTAGTTTTGACCAGATCCAGGTCAGGGTATTAAACTCCCGAGGGTGATTGTTGTAAGGGGTCCTCAAGTTATTTGTCCTATGCACATCACCCAACAGCATCAAGCACTGTCTGTGCACGGAATAATTCACTTAGCATGTAGCAGACACATTCTATTATGTTATATTTCTGACTTCCTGATAGCCTTTGTTCATTTTATATTTCCTCAGTCACTTGTATTGCTGCAACCGTAGTCGTGATGTAATAGCAGCCACCAACTTATTGAAGACTAATTGTATACTAGGCATTGAGTTTAGGGAATTAGTAGATATCTCATTTAATCTTCACAACTCTTAAGGAAGAGGTAGTTATTGATATTATTCTCTGTGGATACGGAAATGGAGGTTCAGGAATAAAGTGGCCAGACCAAGACACTGAACCGCAGACAATGAGGATGGTAGACTGAAAGATGGGGCACAAAACACTGACACTGGTGATTTCCCAACCTCCTGTCTCAAGAGAATTTCCAGGCCATGATTCAGGAAAGAGGACCCAGGTGGAAGCTGAATTCAAGAGAGAGAGAGCTGAGAAATTAGGAAGAGCAAGAGTTCCTAGGACAGAGAACCAAAAGAGAAAAAAAACAGAACTCTGGAGAGTGCAGAGGCTTCCTCTCAATGTTCAGCAGAGCTGATGAGCACCCCCACTTGAGGGAACTATCACACTTGGGGAAAGAACCACCTGAAAGGATAAGAGCTACCAGTGCCACCTTCCACACAGAGCCAGGAGCAGTGCCCATTCTGCTTCCAGACAGGAAAACCTGTTGGTTCACAGAGAATTGAGGACAATACACAGAAGGATCTTGCCCAGAAGTTGGGAAGTAAATTCTCCTAGATTAAGCACCGTTTCAATTCCTCCTAACAATTCTTAAAAGCATGACCTGAAAAGAATCAAATGATTAATAAGTGACTCAACTACACCCCAGAATACAGCTTAAGAAATTTTATAGAAATATAAAAATACCCAGCATCCAAGGTAGAATTCATGATGCCTCAGATTCAGATAAAAATTAGCAGACATTCAAAGCAGCAGGAAAGTACAACCCATAATGAGGAAATAAATGAATCAATCAAAACCAACTCAGAAGTGACACAGATGATAGAATTTGCAGACAAGGACTTTAATAGTCATTCTAACTGTATTCTGTATGGTTGCAAAGTGAAGTAGAGACATGGAAGATATCAAAAAGATCAAATGGGGACATTGAGAGGAGAAAACTACAATGTGTGAGATGAAATATGCACTGGATGGAATTGACAGCAAATTAGAAATTGCAGAAGAAAAGATTAATGAACTTGACACCATTGCAGTAGAAACTATTCAAACTGAAACACAGAAAGAAAATGGATTTTTTTTTTTTTTTAATGAGCAGAGCAGCAAAGAACAGTGGGGTAAGTTTAAACTCTCTAATGTATAATTGGAGTACCCAAAAGGGGACGGGAACAAAAAGAATATTTGAAAAAATAGTGGCAGAAAATTTTCCAAAGTGAATGAAAACTATAATCCCACAGATCAAAGGGACTCAAAAAATTTAAGCACAAGAATCATAAAGAAAACTACAGGCTTTTTTGTAGAAATTGACAAATCAATGTTAAAATTCTTATGGAAACACAAAGGATCTATAATAGCCAAAACAACCTTGAAAAAGAACAAAGTTAAAAGACTAACCCTTTGTGATTTCAAGATTTATTATAAAACTACATAATTAAGACAGTGTGGTATTGGCATAAAAAGAAATAAATAAATAGATAAGTGGAACAGAATAAAAAGTTCAGAAATAGGCCCACAAATAAATAAAGACAATTGATTTTTGACAAGGATGTAAAGGCAATTCAGTGGAGAATGGATAATCTTTTCATCGAGCGGTGCTGGAACAATCTATATACATATGCAAAACTGAACTTGGCTCCAACCTCACACCATCTCTGTAAATTAACTTTAAATGAATCATAGACCTAAATATAAAACCTAAAACTGTAACCTTCCATAAGAAAACATAGGAGAAAACTTCTGTGATCTTAGATTAGGTAGATATTTTTTAGCTGCAACATCAAAAGCAGGATCCAATAAGAGAACTAATTAATAAATTGGACTTCCTGAAAATTAAACACTGCTCTTCAAATGACACTGTAAGAAAATAAAAGACAAACCACAGACTAAGAAAATATTTCTAAATCACATTCTGATCAAAGACTTATATCCAGGTGTGTAGAAATTACAACTCAATAATAAAAAGCTAAATAACCCAGTTTATAATTGGACAAAATATATGAATAGACTTCTCTACAATGATGTATAAAAGACCAATAAGTACAAGATGTTTACATCACTAGCTAGTAGGTACATGGGAAATGCAGATCAAAACCACAAGCTTCTATCACTACACCAATTAGAATGACCACAACTAAAAATACTGACCATCAGTACCTTCACCCAACCCTCCAGCAGTCTAACCCCACTCTAGGCAGACTCTGCGTCATCTGCCCCAGAGATTCCAATCCCCACCACTCCTACCTTGCCTGTTAGACTTCAGACAGTTGTGCTAAGCCCTCACAGCAGAACTTTGGGCCCCAGATCCCCTTACTCTGCCTAAGGCCTTTCCCAGACCAGATTTGTTATCTCATTAGCAGAGAAACAACTGCACAGCTAACAACCCCAGGGGGTGTGCGAACCCACACTGTCCAGGCCAGTGCTGCCAACAGACCTAACTGCTCCCACTCTTGAGACTTCAAGACAGACAAGGTCATCTATGTAAATTGCCTTTAAATGGATAGTGGCCAGGGGCCTCCCTGGTGGCCCAATGGGTTAAGTCTCTGCACTATGAAGCTACCCGCAGCCACTGCAGCATGAGTTCGATCCCTGGCCAGGGAGCTTCCCACAGGGGAAGCTGCTCCCCTCAGCAGTGTACTTCAGTCAATTCACCTGTTCTGCTCCCCACTATCTCTGGTGAATCCTCTCACCCCACACACACACCTCTGGCCTGCACCCCAACTCTTGTATGCATAAATAAATAAATCTTTTTTTAAAAATGAATCATGGACAGAGACAGGGGCATGGGGGCTCTAGGAGGAAAGCTCAGGGGTTGGGGGAAACGACCTGGAGGAGGTGATATGGGCAGGGAAAGGGAGACCTCAAGTGACTAGAGGGGAGAATTCAACCGCCTACTATGTGCCAGGCATTTATATGCACCCTATCGTCCAAGCCTTGGGAGGCAGATGTTGTCACCAATCCAATCCCTTTGTGTAATCATACCCACTTTGCAGATGAGGAAATCAGGCCCAGAGAGCTTCAGTGAACTGCCTTAGGTCACACAGCTTGATTTTGGTAGAAGAGGGATTCAAACCCAGGTCCCTGGTGAAGCCAGAGTCCTTCCTCCTCACGCCCATACTGGCCAAGTTTGCTTTTCACTAGGTGATCTCCCTGGCTCCTCTACCGCTGCTGCCCCCCACCCCAAAACCACCAGGTGGCTCCCTGGGAAAGGGAATCCTCAGTAAACCCAAACTTCAAGGAGGAGGGACTGAGATGATCCCTCCAGAGAAGCAAACATTTCCCACAGAGTAAATCACCAGACCTCTTAGGTGCAGATGGCCTACCTGGGAAGTTTGTGGTGGGCTACCCAAGGGGAATACAAAATGTAAAAGACATAAATAACAATAAAAATATATATTAAAAAAAAGAAGTTTGTAAGTCAAACCTTCAACATGGATCCACAGAATCTGCTGGGAGCGAGTGAGGTAGGAGGCAGGAAGAGATGAAGAACAGCAGCACCCCAAGTCGGCCCTGGAGGCATCTGGGATGGGGGCAGAGGCAGAGTGCGGCCCTGTGGGTGGACCAGAAGCTTCCTGGGGCCCCTGCCAGCCCAACCTTGTGTGGGTCCCAGACCTCGCGACTAGGGGCAGCTGGAACTAAGGGCCTGGACTGACCCCTCCTCCCCCAACGCCCCTTTCTCCCCAAGGCCACCACCACCCGCCTCACACTGCCGCTTGAGTTTCCCCAGGACTGCCTGGGCCTTGCACAGCCTTTGACTTGTTGTCTGACGCAGCTCGAGCTGCCTGCCCTGGACCCAGGCTGCTCCCCAGCCTGCCACCGGCCCTCCCTTCCCCTCCCTGCTCCCCTAACCCCTCGCAGCCGTGTGACTTGGAACAAGTCTGAGCCTCAGTCTCCTCCTCTGTTCAGTGGGCATAAGAACACCCACCTCGGGGATGTCCTGTTCAGTCACACTGTCTTGTAGGGAGCCTGTCTGGGAGCCTCCTGGGTGCCGGGCCTGGTCTGGACCCTGAGGACATGAAGGGAACAGTGAGACCAGGCTCAGAAGGCATCTGTCAGCCACGAGTGGCAGGTGACATGCCCACAGCCACGGGCGGTCCTCAGTGAGCCCTGGCCAGGCTGGCCTCAGGGTGGACACATGACTCCCCCGAGACACCCACCACGTGGGTCTCCAGACCACCCCTGTGAGCCCCCCAGTGCAGGGACCCAAGTCCACAGCAAGACCAGCCGTGGCGGAGCTGGGACCTGGGTCCCCGCGTCTGCTCAGGCGCAGCCAAGGGCTCTCGGGCTGCAGAGGAGGCCGCCTGCTCACGCGGGTCCCTTGGAAGAATGACCTCAGCGTCCCCTTCCCGAGCACTGTCACCTGTTCCATTAGCTCCAGAGCACCCAGCAAACTTACCCTGGGGCTTGGGATCCCAGAGCCCTGGGATCTAGTGGGAATGGAAGCAGATCTTGTCTGCAGAACATTCTGCTCAGCCATCAAGTCCACAGCCGCTGTGTGGGCAGCACCTTCCTCCCTGCAGATAACAGAAGTTTTCATTATTATAATTATCACTTGAGACATTGCTTTGCTGCCACTGATAAACAAAATGAGTGTTGGCTCCATTTGCCTCTCTCCTGGGGGCTTTGAGTCTGACGGTGAACTTCCCGGCACACCCAGACACCCGGGCTGTCAGGGGCTCCTGCGAGGGCCCGCGTGCAGAAAGGAGTCGGGGTTGGGGGGTGTGAGCGGGACCTGGAGACCCATGGGGGGTGAGAGTCCCCGAGGGAGAGTAGGTGTGCCGGCGGGTGCTCTATGTATGTGCTATGAAGGGCGGTGGCAGGCAATGCCTTGTCGGGGGCAGGGCACCAGAAGTGGGGGGTGGAGTCACTGGGTAGCAGTGGAGGGGGGACGGGGTGCGGGGGCAGCACTGTCGCTGGTTCTTAGCCCCAGGACCCTGGAGGCAGGGGGGCCTCATGTCAGCATCTCCACCCGGCACAGTGGCTGTTCCTCCCGCCCCGGACCGGGACCCTTGAGAAGTGTGGAGATGGGCTGTGCTCACCGGTGAGGGTGGGTGGGCAGGGAGTGGCAGCGTGGAAGGACAGTGGGGGGAACAGGGGTCAGGCCTAGGGCCCAGGCATTAGCTTATCTAGCTTGGGGCCCAGCTGCCCTTTCTAGAGAGACCTGTCTGTCCTCCCCAGAGGGGGTTGTGGGCTTTGGCGGTGCGCAGTCCAGACTTTTCTCAGACCCCCATACTCCCCAGGGGGAGCATAGGAGCCCACAGAGGGACCCATCAGGCCCAGCACCGGTGTTCAGCCTGCAGGAGCCTCAGCCCTAAGGGAATGGGAAGGCATAGCCGTCCCTGAGCACCTACTATGCGCTGCGATGCCTGCCTAGGCTCCCTCCTCCCCACAAGCTGCCCCGCCCCATTTTGTAGAGGAAGACCTGGGACTCAGAGCAGTTGAGGGGCCAGCCCAGAGCCACAAGCCACAGAGTGGCAGGGTGGCGACATGTTGGAGAAGAGGGACCCCCTCCTACCTCAGGCCCCCTTCGCTGACCACCCCAGGGGTCTGGGAGTGGGGGGAGGCCCTCCATTCCCTTCTCCCTCTAGAGGGTGGGGATGGTAGAGAGAGTGAGGGCAGCTCAGTCTCCATCTGGGGTGCAGATTCCACCTCAGACTTTCCAGTGTGACCTTGGTGGGTCACGCCCTCCTCTTAGCCTCAGTCTGCTCACCTGTCAAACGAGGAAGAGGGTCCCCACCCTGTGGTCAGCAGGGTCTACACAGTGATGGTGCCGGGAGGTGAAACAGGTGTGAGCAGTTGCATGACCTTCATTTACTTGCTTGGCCACTCGGTTTCCTTCTCCATAAAGCAGGAGGGCCCTGATAAAATAGCAGGTGTCTCTAGAAGCTCATGAAGACCCCGTAAGCGAGGCACCTGAGAGGAGCTACCGCAGGGCCCGGAGCAAGTAAATGCTCAACAAGTGGGGGCCACTTTAATATGATGGTGGGGAGTTATGAAGATTAAACAATAATAGTGGCTGACACTGAGCTCTTTGGAAAAAAGATCTGTTGGGAGCGCTTCTTTCAGGACAGGCTCGTGAATATTGCTGTCCAGGTCACTCTCCTGCCCAGATCCCTCTGCTCTCTTTAGCCATTATCCTCTGGGGATGGGAGAGAAGCGCATTGCCCATGGTCACCCTCCGGTCAGGGCAGGGTCAGGGGTCACCACACTCTTCCCCCAGCCTGGCTTCTGCCTCAACTACCTCCCCCCAAACGCATCAACCAGAGGTGCCTGGGGGGAGGGCTGCCTCCTCCATGGGGCTGCCCCCCAGGGCTACAGGGGAGCCAGGAGCCCCTGAGCTTCCACCTGGGGGTGCACCCAGGTCCCGGTCAACCCCTGCCCCGCCCCCACCCTCAGAGCCCCCGGCTCCTGTTGACAGACCATCCTGTCAGGAATCGGGGAAGGTCTAATTAATTAGGATAATTGACACCTTCGCCAGATGGCTGCCTCGGACACCTGCGCTGAAGATAAAAGGTTCGGGTGATTCTGTTTGAGAAGCGCTTTCCAAGCAATATGCTTTTCACCCGGGTCATCGGGAAACAGGCTTTATTTTGCAGGACACCATCTGGGAGGGCTGGCAGCACATGCCCCTCCCAGAGGGTGTCCAAGGTGTGAGGTGGTAAGTCCTGGCTGGGCATCAGGTCTGTGGGGCTCAGGGCATAGGGCAGTCCACTCAGTAACTCTCACCTCTGCCCTGTTTTCCCCATGTCTGCAAAGTGGCATGACTGTGAGGGGCTTCACCAGAGCACAACCCCACCCGGACCCCTTCCACCGGCCTCTTGCCCCTCATCACAAGGATCTTGGTCTGTGTCTTTCCTGACGAGCCCCAGGCTCCTGGAAACTTGCCTGGAGCATAGTAGGTGCTCAATTAACAGCCTTAACCACCACAGCGCACATCCACCGAAGCTGGGGCTGGCCTGTGCGAAGCCCTTCATGGGCTCTCCTTCGACCCCACTCATCCTGCAGGTGAGACAGGGCGATGGTCTTAGCAGCACCTCATAGAGTCAGGGACCAGTGTTGTTTGAGCACTTCAAATGGATCGACCACTTAATCTTCACAAAGCCCCATGAGACAGGTCCATTATCAGATGCATTACTGATGACTTACGTCCCTGACCATAGGCTGACTCTGCTCTTCTAAAGGGTGTCAGATGAGGCTCAGAGCAGGAATGACTTGTCTGGTCTCTGCCCTCGCTCCTGTCCATCACCCCGTCCCTCCCTCTGGACTCCCTGGCACAGCCTCTGGGGAGGTCCTGGATAGGGAGGGCCCTCTGACTCTCTCATACTGGCTCCCCAGGAGGGACTGAGAGGCTGAGCTTCGAGCCAGCAGTAGGAAACCCAGAAGTCCTCCCTGGTGTCTGTACTTCCACTGCCACGGCAGTGATTCACCAGCCTGTCCATAGCCAGGCCTTGATCCAGCCACACCCCCAGCAGTCCTGTCAGTCAGGACCAGACCTGGCAGCTCAACTTTCTTCCATCAGTTCCTGGACCTCACCTCAGGGTTCCAGGTCCTGTTTGAGGTCCCGTGAGTGACAGAAAACTAACTGCTGATATGTGCCTCCTAACTTCCTATTGCCAGGAGACTGGAGTTTGATGGAAAATTCTGGAACCCCTGAGCGTGAGGTCCCTGAAAGTTAACTGTGTGCCAGGCACACAAAGTCCGAGTCACCTCATTGCATCCTCACAACAGCCACACTCTGCCATGTTGTGGATGAGGAAACTGAGGCACAGAGAGGTCTGGCTCTTGACCCACAGATGTCATCCACCCAGGCCAGGAACAAACTGGGCAGTGGAACCGATCCCACTACCCTCAGCACTGCTCTTTGGTACCTCCTGCTCTGCCTGTCTCCCCCAAAGCCCCCAGTTCCTGGGCAGGGATGCCCCGGGCTCCCCCACAGCACAGCTGGAGAGAGAAATCACGTCCCCCCACCCTGCACAATGTGGGTCCCGGCTGCTGTAAAGATGAGGGAAAGTGATTTTAGGCGGAGCCACTAAATCAGACCCACATGCCCCGCTTTGATCCCGTAACTTGTTCTATGATCATGTTGCACCTGCTCTGTGCTCTGTACATTTTGAAGTGGCCTTTGGCCAAAAGCAATAAAATTGTGACCTAGAAAAGTGAAAAGGACTTTGGAGTGATGAGCCGAGCCCTGGCCTGATTATGGAGGATGGTCAAGGAGGCAGAAGGAAGAAAGAAAAGCAAAACTGCATTTCCTTTCCTGCTTGCTCCCCCCAGCTCTTAGCCTCTCAGCACCAGAGCCCTGACCTGTGAGTGGGGAAGGGAGCAAGGGGTGGTGTTAGGAGACTGTCTAGCTGTGTGGACCTAGGTAGATGACCTAGGTCCTTCCTGACTTTCTGACTTCAGTTTCCTCCACTCTAGGATGCCCACCGGGCAGCTTGCTAGAAAGAGTTGTGATCTGGATGCCAGTATATATGTGCAGTAGGCACTCCATTCAGCTTTGTATGCAGTGGGCATCCATGCACGGCCTCCCAATATTATTTCAACAACAGCCCTTAGTTTGGGGAGAGATCAAATGGACCCCACTTTGCACCCTCAGTCCTTGGTTCTGGGTGGGGCTTCACCCCAGGCCCCAGGAAGTACCCCTGACTTCACCAGTATAGCTCAGGGATGGTCGCATGGCCCTAGAAGAGTCCCCACCCCCAGGTCACCTCTCAAAACTGCATGTTCGCTGCTCATCCAGGAGGCTCCATCTCAGCAACTCCTCCCTGTACCTTTCGATGTCATTCTATATTTTCTGCAAAGACATCCCCCAATACCCCGCTTTGTCAAAACATAAGCTCTGATTTTATTGACAAAACAGAATCTGAGATTTGACTGATGCCAACAAAATAATTTTTTTATATAGCAAATTTGGATTTTGTAAAAATGGCAAATATATAATGTAAAACATTCAAGAAATACTGAATAATATCCCCAAAATAAGTCCAGTGATTAATCTCGTTCTAGGCACCTCTCCATGCACATATGTAACTAAAAAAAAAGATGTGGAAAATGAAATTATACAGGCTTTCTAAAATAAAGAGGTATTAAATATAATTTTACTTAAATTTAACAGAATAAAAAATCGAGGTTAAACTGAAGAAAGTATTAACCTCAGATAAGTGTTATCTCCAAAGAGATGTATTTTTCCTAAAAATACTTTTACAGTTAAGAAGAAAGCTTACAAAATATTAAGATGTGTGGTCATGGTTTTTTTTTAACTATATGTTTTTATTTTAGACTAAATGTATTGACTCCCTGGTAATAAAGGTTAGGAAATTAGCACACTTATACTGTTCCTTAAATCATTATTATTACCTTGTCAAGGTTTATAACATTTCATGCTGTTCTGGAAGCACAATTCTCAAGGCAATTTAAAGGCATTTAAATAGAATCAGTTCTCAGTCCATTCCTTCCTTCATGCTTTCCCTCCTTTCAATATTTTTATTTTAATTTTTAACCATATCTTTGCCTTTCCTTTGTGCTTTTTTAATTTCAAATTTTGGTGAAGAGAATTTTTTCTGGAAAGAATCATGGATATAGTTTTCTGAAAACCTCCCTCTAGAGTACAGCTCCATTGTCTTTTTACCTTACTTGGCTGGGTATAAAATTCAGGAATTGTATTTTCTTTTCCTCAGGACTTTGTCAACATCATTCTGCTAGCTTCTACCATAACTACAGAGATCTTTGTGCCAACCTGATTTTCCCCTACTTGAAACAATTTAACATTTTTACCTAAATAAACAGATGAATCTTTTCTTTTTGAAGCTCAATTATTTCATTCAGCATTTTTTATCACTTACATTTCTTAAGCAATTTTTCCCAGAAGAACATGTGACATTTAAACCAGCAGAGTCCTATCTTCATTTCAAGACGTAACTTTTGTCTGCCTTTCTTGCCTTTCATTACTTTGATCTTTGACACAAAAAAGGGTGTTCTTTTTTATTTGATGTTGCATGAATTTCTATTGCTTCTCCACAATGTCTTTATTGTAGCTTAGTCATACTTTATTTGCTGGTGTTTCTAATGTGGTTTTAGTTTCTTCTGTTTCTTCTCTTTTTTCTCTCAATTTCATTCCTAAGAACAGCCAGCTTGATTTTCATTTCATGCTGTTATTTTATAATCACTTCTTTTAATCCTCATATTTCTTATTTGAGTCTTTTCAAGGAGTCGTTGTGTCATTTGAAATTGACTGAGACTGTGTAAAGCGATTGCTTTTCCCTGTTTCTTTGGGCAATTCCTCTTGAGGCTTATTCTCCTCAGCCACCTTTGTTTATGTTCCCTTTCTCCTTTTTTGCAGCATTTATGCATAGTTCCTCTTAATTCATTTTTGGATAGGGTCAGCTCTGTGTGGGAACCAGTAGGAGGGACAGCTTCAGGCAGGTTGCAGATTCCATGTGGGTTTGTCCTCTGAGACTCTCCACATCCACCATTTCTTTGCTGTGGGAATACAGCTCAGTGTTTGACACCCAGTGATCAGTGCGAGTCCAGTAAAGCCTCTGAGGAGACTGTGCCTGGGTCTCAGTACTCGGAGCTAAGGATTTTGGATAAGGATTTGGGGAGGCACCATGAAACCTCTGCTTTCATATTTGCAAAACATGCTAGCAATGTTTGCACAAATTCTCACTTTTCATTGTGTGCTGGTCTAGATTTTACAGTATTGGTGCAGAAAGACCAAAGTTTTTGTTTGCGACTGTAGTTATTTCTGATTTCAAGAAGGAAAAAAGCTTCCCCTATATTTCTTTCATGTTGTTGTTGTCTTTAGTTGATTTTGAGAGAGGAATTGGATTCAACTGTCCTTGTGCCATCATTTTTACCTGTAAATTAAATGATTTATACCCATTATCTCTTTTATTTTTTTCCCTTATTGAGATAACATTGGTTTGCAATACTACATATGATTTAAGGAAATATGTTCACAACTCCTCATATGCATGCCATTATCTCTTTTAACCCTAACACCAACTCTAATTGGTGAGCAATTAGACAATGCTCCAATTGATATTAGCAATGCTGTGTCACCAAGGTTGGGTAGTGGTGTCTGTACTGACAACTGCAGAACCTAGGGCCTGAGTGTGGATCAAGGTGCATGGACACCTTAGGTAAGATCAGGCAGTGTCTCTGTCTCACTGGCAAATCCCTCTAAGTCTACGACTCAATCACAGAAAAGCATAGAGGGTTGCCACTGTTCTTGCAATGAGTCTACCATAGTACTTCACACACTAATGTGCATGGTTGATGTTCAGTAGTGGGTCTTAGGGGGGAAGTTAAAAGTCACAAATTGCCTACTTTTTTCTCTTGGTTGTTGGAGCTTATAAGACTGGGTATGACAAATGTTTCCTGTCATGAGTTAACTCCGGTATTGAATAAGACTTCAATAGGAACCAGGAATAAATGGCACAATGGGAAGATAACTGGGCAAAGCATCAGAAAGCCTATATTCTGGTCCCAGGTTCCCATGGACCAGTTGTATGACTTCAAGAAAGTGTCTTCCTTCCTTCTTTCTTTCCTTCCTTCCTTACTTCCTTCTGAGGGATGAAAGGTGATACAGAAGGGATGAGAAGGGGTGGTGGAAGAAAAGTATTTTCTGACCTAGAAAATGGAGTTAGCCAAGACGAACTCTGAGTTACACAATGAACCAATTTTAAAGAGAGGTTGATACCAGATCATCATACTCGACACTCCCAGCTCGCCCTTCCCCATTTCTTTAGCAAATCCTAGAAGGTCACTGTGGGTTCCCAGGAAGTTAATGGGAGCAGACCTGCCTCCTTTATTTAATGCAAATCCCAGCCCACCATATTGTGTGGGTGTTTCAGTTCATTTGTACTTTTTTGGTGACACAATCCATCCTAGTTTCCAACCAAGTTTCTAATCCCTGCAATTTCCATGGTGCTAGTAATTAAAAAAAAAAAAGTCTGAAGCACAGAAAGTCTGTACCCTGTCTATGAGATTACACACTTTAATGGAGTTTATTAAATTTGTTTTGCAGTTTCTGAGGAGATTAAACTCACTGTGCAGCTCCAGAGAGCAAAACAAGGGCCAGTTGGTAGAATCTTCTAGAAGGCAGGCTAGAATTCAAAGAGAAAAAGCACTGTCTGAAGGTCAGAGCTGGTCAGCACCAGGGGGAGCCCCAGGAGGTCAGGAGAGGCTAGCAGGTCACAGAGTCCGGTGTGGTTTCTATTGTGAGGCAAAGGCGCAAGGACCCAGGATCATGTCTCGATCCATTTCCCATCTTGTACTTCCCAGGGGGTTGGGAGAGTGAGTTAAGTTTTCTAAGCCTGTTTCCGTTTCCTCCTCTGTAAGGTGGTGATGGCACATCTGGCACAGAGAGAGATGCTAATGATCACTCTAGCAATTCCTTATGTTGAGTCACGGGGAGGTGTCCTCCCACTCCTAACGTACCCAGGGAGGAGAGGTGCCCCCCTCCCACAGAACTGGGAGAGTTTGAGGAACAGGACAAGCTCACTCACTGAAAGATGGCCCTTCCATCTTTGGGAGTCTGGCTTGAAAGGGAACCCAGTGCCCTGCTCTCCCACTGCTGGAGGCTCATAGCAACACCCCAATGATAGGGAAGTCTGTGGGGTTTCAGCATTACCTCTGATAAAGCATTTCACTGTCATTGCCATTAACTCTTGTGGAAACTAAGGCAGAGAGAAATTAGGTAAATTCCCAAAGGCCACACAGTCATTAAATGGTGGAAAGGGGATTTGAACCTAGGTGTTCAAGCTCTGGAGACCATAATCTAGTCCACTACCCTGTTCTTCAGCAATAAAGGGCCAGGACAGTTTTGACTTTAGAAAGCGTCTTCCAGGGGCCAGTGTAGGAAATTAGCTATCATTCATCAGAGGTTTATCTAGTAGCTTCTACATGCTTGCTATTGCTGATGCCACAGGGGACAGACAGGCCCCGGCCACATGGAACTGACATTCCTGGGACCCCAATCAGTCAAGATAATGAACTCAGATCACACGAGTCACACCCCAGATTCTCAATGACTTAACAAGACAAAAATTTTCCTTCTCGTTCACAATACAGTAAGATGCGTGTGTTTAGCTCTTCGTCTTACATTACACTGCACAGGTAGCCCTGAGGTCACCCTGAAGGGGAGAAGAGGTGCGTAGGGGTCACTTAGCATTGCTCCCCCTCAGCCTGGAAGTGACATTTTCTACTTCTGCCCACAGTCCACTGGTCAGAACAAGGCGCATAGTGAGAACTCAGCACAAGGAAGCTGGGAAGTACAGGCAGCAAATGGACTATTTGGTGAATAATAGTTTGGCCACAGTCTCCATCGAGAGCAGCCAAGTTGCCTTTAGTCTCAAATTATCTGTCCAGTGAATTATCATCTTTCTCCTCATAGAGCTTTTCTCAAGGAATCGTGCAGCCAACCCCCAAAAGCCCTGACCCCAGAAGCACATGCAGGTTACACTATGCACAACCACACGGTGGGGATCCGTACCTCGGGGCCGCAGGTGAGATTCTGGAGCCCGCAAAGGCAGCCCCTCAGGGGATTTACCTCAGCGAGGCTTCACTTCCCCAGTGGTTGACAGACAACTTGAACACCCTCTTTGCTGGATGTGACAGGAAGAGCAAAGAGAAACGAGATTGGGGTGAGGGCTGGCGTCTCTGAGGAGAGCCTCAGAGTGAGGTGTTTGATGACAGTGGCCGAGCCGCCAGGCATGGAGCCTGTATTAAACGTGACAGCCAGCAAACCAGGAGACACCGCCAGCCATCACGTATCCTCATCTGAGGGTGTTAGGCTGCTGAGTGGCCAGGGCCACCTTCTCAGGGGGCTGCAGGAACCAGGAACTCAGAGGGCACAGTCATGGGCAGGAAGGCACCCCAGGACAGTAGCCCATCCAGGCTCCTCACTAACAGCGGCCCCCAGTTATGCTGTGCTCTCACACGCATTACCTCAAGAAACTATGTGTGAGGTATTTGTTTGGTTCATTGGTTTTTGGGAGGTGGGAAGAAGGAAATTCCTGTCACCACCACATGTCAGAAGAGAAAAAAGAGCCATAGAGGGGTATGGTCTAAGGTCATACAGCTGGTGTGTGGAGGGGGGGTGTGGAAACAGGTCTCTGCTGGCTTCCACATCGCAATCCCTCTCTAGAAACCAGAAAAATGATGAGGCCTGGGTCTCCCTGGTGGCGCAAGGGATTAAGTCTCAGCACCATGAAGCTCTCAGCAGCCACTGCAGCACGAGTTTGATCCCCAGCCAGGGAGCTGCCCACATGGCACAGCAGACCTCTCCTGCCTCGCCCGCTGCTCCCCTCAGCAGTGTATTTCAGTAGATCCGCCTGTTCTGCTCTGTCTCTGGTGCATCCTCTCACCACCACCCCCTCAACACCTGTGGCCTATACCCCAGCTCTTGCATGCATAAATAAATAAATCTTTTTTTAAAATTGATGTGGCCTGAATTCAGGGGGCATTGGTGCTTTGGAGGTTGATACAGATAAGGAAGGTGAGGCCCGAGGTGAATAGCACATTGGCACAGACACTGCTGGGAGAATGTGAGAAGGCTGAACCTACTGGCCACTGCCCACTGGCACCACACCAATGTCCGTCTCTCAGGCTGGTGGCCTACGGGAGCCAGGCTGCTCTGAACAGTGGACACACTTGTCAACACAGCGGCCTCACAGTGCTGCTCATTGCGATGACTGTGTCTAGGGTTCTGTCAGCTTCTGTCAGGCCCTGGTCAGCCCTAAAGGTCCCAACCGGGCACATATCATCACCCTGTTGGTGACCTGTTCAGTTTGCTGATTACCATTCTGGCTCACCTCTGCCTCTCTTTGGGCTACAGGTGAGAAATGACACCATCTGTTCTCCCAAGCATCACTGGCCTTGAGGAGAAGACCGCCCTCCAGCGCTCTGTCACCAAGGTCACCAAGAGAATTCTTCTCAATGTAAGATCGCCTCAAACCCGACCATCTTCTTTGACTGGACTATTTTGGTCATCAGCTGCCTTTAAACATTCACACATTTGAATATCTTATTCCACAACCATTTTTCCCACATTGTTTCCCTGTCACCTTTTCTGCACTTTAATGAATTATGGACCTACTTAGCCTAAATGATGCTGTATCAAGTGTTTCTGCATTCTTCCGTGATAGAAGGTGTATTCTTCTGAGAAATGCCTGCCTCTAGCCCTGGAACCTGTGAATGTGAAGATGGCTGCTGTCTGGTCACCACAGGGGAATCAACAAAGGGTTTAAAAACTTATAAGCAATAAGACTCCCATGGGATGATTGGCAGGACAGCATGTTCAGAGGAAAGATCTGTCCCAACAGACTTACAGCAAAGCATATTTTCAGGATGAATTTCTTACTTCTGCCATCCTGTGGAATAAATTGTTTTTCTGCATTCTTAATAAAAAGATCTAAAGAGAAAGTGCCCAGACAAGCCTGAGGGCCTGATAAAGCTGAGAGCTGACACTGACGCAAGGAAACGAGGGACATGGGCAGGCGAGGCAACAGGCAGCCGGCGATGTACACCAGGGCTCCTAGACCAGCCAGAGAGACAGGTAAAATGCAGAAGCATGTCCTCCAGATTGGTATTAGTTGCCATCCCGAATCCCCAGGTACTCCCATAGTGCCCCAGCCCCTCTTCCAGTCCACCCCCTCCTCACCTTCTTACTCTCCATCAATTGAAGAGTTCAAATCCAGGCAGGGGGGCCTCTTGGGCCTTGCCCAGCTCTGATGGCCTCCAAGCTGACTGTGTCTTTGCTCTACTGTTTGGTAAGCATCAATCTCTCCCCTGTTCAAGAGATAGTTTTTGCCTGCTTGAACACCATGCCCCCTTTCTCTAGAGTGCTGCCTCCTCCATTTTTCTTTGGGGACCCACCACCACCATCTTCTAGGCCCTTAATGGTCTGGGCTCCAGGAGAGGGGCACAAAACCTAAGCCTGACTGATTAGTAATTGAAACATTGCACATAACCTCCAGCCAAAATAACTGGCTTAGCAGTGAGCACATACCTTAGGACTTTTTTTGGAATTATTGGGCTAATGAAACTCTCCCTCCTGCTGGAACTTTGGGGGCCTCCAGGAAGAAAAGAGCTGTGTGGTAGGTAAATGGGGTGGAGGGGCAAGAACTCAGTTGCAGGTAGAGATAGATTCCTGAAGAGCTTATCTGACCACCTGGATCCAGCCATACCTGAATTCCCCTGGACTGTTCACTCAATAAGACTACAGTTCCTCTTTTGCATTTTGTTCCCTTATAATAAAAAGGATTCTGACTGACACAATTATTATCCCCATGAATTGTTGTTCCCAAGAAGTAATTATCTACAGTCACACACCTGGTCAGACACGGGATTCAAGCCCTAATCCAGCTGTCTCTAATGGCAATGGACTCTGAGAAAGCTTTAATTGTTGGGCTGAGGGAAGCAAAGTAACAGGCCCTGCTCAAGATGCAATTTGCAGAGCCTGAAATCACTCTGCAAGGCAATCCAATTTGAGGTGACCCAAATTGCAGGCAATCTCCACAATTTCCTGGAACCCTCACCGCTCACCTCCCAGGGCCAAATTGTCCATGAACCATGACAGTTCTGTTATCAGCCTTGGCAGGACACAAGCTCTGCTGCTATGACTGTCCATCCAGATAGGTGGTGAAGTATAGTAGAAGGTAATTTTCCTCCCTCTCAACTCCAGGGGTGCAACTGCTCCAGGGGTGCAGTACTAGACCCAGAGAGCATCTGGGAGGCCAATGTTCAAATGAACCTTGACAGGTAATCATCCCCCAGAGCAGCAGGTGAGTGGTGATTAGCTCCTGCTGGAAAGAAAGTGGCCTTGTCCCCGCCAGCTCCCCAGGACTCCAGCCTGGAAGCTGTCTGAACCAGGCAGGGGAGGTGAGGCCTCCAGTGCTGGGGGACCCTCTCTCCAGGATCCACACCCAGGATCCACCACCAACAGGCCCTTCTGGATTGGTCTCTACTCGTGGATTGAGGGTTAAAGGTCATAGTGAAGCAGGGCCCATGAACGACCCCATCATCTATAGCTTCTTCTGGATAGCAATCCCCTGTGTATGGAAAATATCTACATCCACCAATGGCTCCTCAAGACCTAGCACAGTGCCACCACCTAGGGGTGCTTTGTTATATCCTTTTGGAATGATTAAATAAGATAGCTGAAACTGAGAAGTCTTCACTTCACAAGTGGGGAAACTGAGGACTATAGAGAACTTACAGCTGTTTATCTGCAGTCTAGATTTTGGAACAGCCACCATCTATAAAGTAAGCAGGTAGAGTATCACACACCCCACTTTGCCCAGCCTGCTGCCCGGTACAATCATTAGTCATGCTTCCTCCCATTCTCAAGAGGCCCCCTTTGGACAGTTTTTCAGAGTCACCAGGGACATGGTCTCTGGGAGGGAGGGAAATCACATTGACTGGTGACAAATGCTTGGACTTCCTTCCTTCATTTACTCTTCAGCCCCTCTCTCCAGTCTATGCTACTTTCCACACTCCTGGAGCTTCCAGCTGCTAACAGATGCTGCGTGATGTCCCAAGACCAAATCGGTTTCAGAAAGACCAAGCCTCAAAGAGATGATTTCCTCCCTACAGCATTTCTTGGTGTCCCAACAGAGCTAACCTGAGCCACAAGAAGAATGAAAATACTCTTCCAACACCACAGCCCAGAAAGGAATCAGTGTGGAATAAATCTTTGTGCCACTTCCCTTCACTTTCTTCCTCTACCCAGACAGGTATTATCATGCTTCAGAGTGTTACTGACTTAAAAGAAAGAAAAAAACATGCAAGCATTTTATGATGCTAAAGAGAAGCTCAGAATAGGTGGTTTTTTTGCTTGGCCAACCAAGGCAAGGGCTTCTGATTATGCAAACCTGAGACTTACTAATCTTAGTGTGGGATGGAGGTGGAAAGAGGAGAACAGACATAGGAAGGAGATGGATAAAATATAGCAAGAAGAGAAAGTCAGAAGAAACAGTGACCAGGAGACCCTACACCCTGGAGAACTGTAGACTTCTTAAGGAGTTCTCTAGACTTTGCACAGTACATGAGACAGGACTCAAACCAGTTTACCAGACATTAAAGAAGAGGGTAACACAGCAATCTGTACAGCTTCAGGCAACCCAACTGGAAAAATCTGAGGGGGTTCTGTGATTCTGTATCTGCAGAGTTATTCCAACCCTTCACTCTATTCCTGCCTTTGCCACGTGACCTGCCAGAGCACTGGAACAGGCAAGGTGTGGTTGCCTGGTTCTCTGATCTCAGCTTGGTCACATGCCTTGCTTTGGACAGTGGAACACCAGTGAAAATGATAATGGCAGTTCCATACTCAGGCTTTAAAAGGGGGGCCCTTGAGAGTCACAGAGTATAAGAGAAAAGCACTAGGAAAAGGGTGCTTGAGAAAGTCATCCAATAAAATTGTATGAAATCTTGGAAGCCAGGCATGTACAGAACTGATGGAGACCATGTGCTAGAGGCTTTGAAAGTTAAATTATGACATGGTGTGTCCTGAGAGAACTGCAATGTCTGCAAAATAGTTTTGCAGAGTCTTTGAAAATGTAACTGAAATTGAAACCACAGTCCAGAGAAGACAGGGGACCTTGTGATCTGAATCTGGGCTTACCAGACTGACGGCTGCTTAAAGAAAAACATGGATGTTCCCAACAAAATTTTAAGAGAATCCAAAGTTTCAAAATGTCAAAGATATAATCTAAATTTACCCAACATACAAAGAACCAGGAAAATCTCAATGACTTCTAAGGAAAAATACTACCAATAGAAAATTTTGTCAAGATAAGATGACAGAAATGTTGAAATGACCAAAGATTTTTGCAAACAGCAAAGACAGCAGCTATGATAACAATATTCTGTGAAATAAGGGGAAATGCTCTTAAAACAAATGGAAAGAGAAATTCTCAGCAGAGGAATGGAAATTAAAAAAAAAAGCAAATGGTATTATTTAGCCTTTAAAAAGGGGAATTCTGAGACAAGCTACAACACAGATGAAATTTGAGGACATTACACTAAGTGGAAAAATACACTAAGTGTTTCAAAAAGGCAAATACTAATAATCCCACTTATATGAAGTACTTAGAGTAGTCAAATCATAGAGATAGAAGGGGCTGGGGAAGGAGAAATGGAAGTTTCAGTGCAATGGATATAGTTTTAAGAGTTGGAAAGTTATAAAGGTAGGTGGTAATGGTGGTTCCACAATATTAAGAATATATTTAGTACCACTGAGGTAAATACTTAAAAATGGAAGATGTTGTGTGCAGTTTGCCACACACAAAAAAAATTTAAAGACACAAAATGGAAATTTTAGATCTGAAAACAATATGTGATATTTAAAATTTCACGGATGGACTCCATAAAGAAATGGATATGACAGAGGAATGAGTCCATTAACATGGGAATAGAGCAATAGAAATTATTCAATCTGAATATACTTAGGGAGGAAATGGAAAACTAATAAACAGAGCCTCAGGAAACTGTGGAACAATATCTAAAGGTCTGACATTAGTGTTAGGAGTCCCACAAGGACAGAAGAGAGAGATTGGTGCAGAAAAAGTACTTGGAAAAAATAATAGATATAAACTTTTCAAATTTATAGAAAGACATAATTTTATGATTCAAGCAAACCCCAAACAGGATCAACACAAAGGAAACCATGCCTAGATATATCATAAACAAATTACTGAAAACCAAAAAGAAAGAATATGTCTTGAAAGCAGCCATAAAAAAAAACAGTACTTTATTACCTATGGGAGAAAAGTCATACAAATGACTATGGATCCCTAACCAGAATCCATACAGCCAGAAGATAGTGGAACATTTTTAAAGCATCGCAAGAGAACAGCTGTCATACCAGTATTTTATATCTAGTGGAAAATACCCTTCAGGATTGAAGACAAAATAAAGACATTCTTGGACGAAGAAAAACTAAGAGAGTTTGTCACCAGCAGACCTTCTCTAAAAGAAACACTAAAGGAAAGGAAATTATTCGGCTAGAAGGGAAATGGTACTAGTGAGAAACCGGAACTTCCAGAATAAAGAAGAACAACAGAGTTCATAAACATCTGAGTAAAAATAATAGACTATTTTTCTCCCTTTTGTTCCTTAAAATATGATGACAGTCGAAAGCAAAGATTGACATTATCAAGTGAGGTTTTCAATGTATATTCATATAAAATATAGAACAATTATAACACAAAGAAAGGAGGGTAGAGGACTATTGGGATTGTAAAGTTTCTGAATTTCATTTTCAAAAGACATTTGAGAATAAATATTACATGTTAAGTATGTTCCTTTATGTTAGTCTGTATATTGTAACCCCTGGAAACCAAAAAAAAAAAAAAAGTCTCAAAGATCTGAAAACAACATGTGATATTTAAAATTTCACGGATGGGCTCCACAAAGAAATGGATGTGACAGCCTTTCTCTAGGCTTCCATGCTCATAAAGTAGAAAAAGAAGAAGAAAACAAACTGAGAGCAGAAATCAACAAAATGTAAAACAAAACAGTAGAGAAAAATGATAAAATCAAACCTAAAACCAAAAACAGAAATTTCACTGTTGGCCCCACAGATATTAAAATGAGAATAAATGAATATTATGAACAACTCTGAATCCATAAATCTGACAACTTAAATAAAGTAAACCAATTCCTTGACAGATATAAACTACCAAAACTCACTCAAGAAGAAATCGATTATCTGGATACACCTATATCTCTATTAAGAAATAAAATTTGTAGTTAGAAGACCTTCCAGAAAAGATTTCAGGCACAGATGGTTTTACTGGCAAATTCTACCAACATTTAAAGGACATAATAACACCAATTCTACACAGTCTCTTCCAGAATGTAGACGAGGAGGGAACATTTCCGAACATGTTTTAGAAGGTCAGAACCGCCGTGGTGACAAAAGCAAACGATGCCCAAATAAGAAGAGAAAACTAAAGATTAATATTCCCTATAAACGTTAAGTGCAAAAATCCTCCACAAAATTTAGCAAATCCAATCCAAGAGCAGATAACAAGAATAGAACGTAATGGCCACTTTTGTTTATTCCAGAAATAAAGACTGATCAAAATTCAAGAATCAATCAATGTAATCCATTCCATCAAGGCTAAGGAAGAAAAAACAACACATGTTCATCTCAGTAGATGCAGAAAAGACATTTGACAAAATTCAATATCTGCACAAGATTTTTAAAAATACTCTTAACAAATTAGGAATAAAAAAGAACTTTGTTAACCTAGTAAAGGACACAACAGAACAGACACTGCTAGCATCACACTTGATTTAAAATGCTGATAGCATTTCTACTAAGGTAGGGGCAGGCAAGAATGTCCACTTTCATGTCTCTTATACATCATTCGAATTCGTTGTTCATAAAAGCCCTTGCCAGCATGATAAAGGGAAAGGGCAGAAGACACAGATTGAATCATTTTACAACATGTACATATGCCAAAATGTCAAGCAGTACATCTTCAATATACACAAATCTTGTTTGTCAATTATACCACCAATAAAGCTATAAAAAAACAAAGATACAAATCTGTTCCAATTTATAGGTGATATGAAAATCCGAAGAAATCTACAAAAAATATCTCCTAGAACTAAGAAGCTTTATAGGTCACAGGCTACAAATCAAGATATAAAAACCCCTGTATAATAGGATGAACAACTAGAAAGAAATCCGAAAAATTAAAACTTACTATTTACAATAGCTAAAAAAAAGTATCTAGGTAAAAAGGTAACAAAATGTGTACAGGATCAATATAGTAAAAGCTAGAGTAAGTGATAAATCAAAGGAGACCTAAATTAGTGGAAAGACATATCATATTAATGTATTAGAAGAGTCATTGTTGTTAATGTTAGCTTTTCCCAAATCTATAGATTTTACATCTATAAAATATAACAAAATACTTTGTTAGATACTAAAAAGCCCAATACTAAAAGTTATATGAAAAGAGAAACTGGATTAGTCAAAACAAATTTATAAAATAAGAAGAAAATTCTTAAGCATGATAAGCATTTTAAAACTTACTATAAAGTTACAGTAATCAGGTAATATTGATGAGAGGAAAAGCAAACAGAGAAGTAGAAACAGAACAGAGTTCAAAAATAAGCCCACACAAATATGGCCAATTGATTTTTGATAAGTGTAAAAGCAGTTCAATGGATAAAGGATCACCTTCCTAACAACTGCTGCCAGAACAATTGGACCTCCATGTGCCAAAAATTGAACCTCAAAACATCCCTCATGGTTTACATAAAAATTAACTCAAAATGGATCAGAGACATCAATGTAAAAATATGACCCTATAAACGTCAGAAGAAAACATAAAAGAAAATCCTTGTGAACTGTGACATCAAAAGCATAATCCATCAAAGAAAAACTTGATAAATTGGATTTCGTCAAAATTAAAAACTTGTATTCCATGAAAAACACCAGTAAGAAAAAACAAGCTACAGATCGGAAGAAAAATCTGCAAATCATATATCCTGCAAAGAACTGTATTCAGAATATATAAAGAACTTGCAGCATGAACAATAGGAAAACAAACAACCCAATGGAAAGACAGGCAAATAGATTTGAACTGAAGTGTCACCAAAGCCACACAGGTGGAAAATAAGCCCTTGAAAAGATGTACATCATTAGTGCCTTGATGCCTCTAACTAGGGAAATGTAAGCTAAAACCACAACAAGGGCCTCCCTGGTGGCACAACGGGTTAAATGTAAGCACTACGAAGCTATCAGCAGCCACTGAAGCATGAGTTCGATCCCCAGCCAGGGAGCTAACCCATATATGGTGCGGCAGACCTCTCCTGCCTCGCCCACTGCTCCCCTCAGCAGTGTACTTGAGTCAGTCTGCTTGTTCTGCTCCCCACTCTGTCTCTGGTGAATCCTCTCACCCCTCCCCCACTCCTCTGGCCTACACCCCAGCTCTTGCATGCATAAATAAAACTTTTTTTAAAAATAAAATAAAACCACAGCAAATGCCACTGTCCCTCGATTAGAATGGCTATTAATTTTTTTAAAAACTGGTGACACTGAGTGCCAAGAAGGATGGAGAGGTGCGAGACTGCTGAGTAGGGTCCCATCTGATTGGGTTGCAAAGTGAGACAGTCCCTTTGGAAAACAGACATGCTATTTTTATGAAGTTGAACATCCCTTAGCCACATGGCCCGACGATCCTATTCCTGTGTATTTACACCAAGGGAATTAAAGCTTCACTTCTCACAAAAACCTGTGCATAAATGTTTGCATGAATTTACAATGGCCCCAAACTGGAAATAACCTAAATGTCCTTCCTCCGGTGAATGGAAAACCTTCGTCTGTCCGAGGACCCTACTCAGCCCAGACACACATAACGTGGAAAGAGACCAGCAAGCAGAACAAGTTCCAGGGGCGGGACGCTGGATGCTGCCATGGGCCGAACATTCTGGAAAAGGCAAAACTAAGGGGCAGAGAACAGACCTGGGGCTCTCAGACTTAGAGGCAAAGAAAGAGGGCGATCACAAAGGGAACTTGGGGTGGTAGGAGGTTCTGTGTTCTGATTGTGTGATGTGTTCAAACTCAGAGATCTGAACAGCACGAAGAGGTAAATTTTACTGTATATATATATATTTTTTTTTTTGAAGTTTTGAGACGAAATGATATTTGAATCACTGGACGTTGCGGCTTAGCCCTCTTGTGCTCCCATCAGTGGTTCTGGAAGAGCAGGCCTGGGGGGCAGCTGGCTGGGGACAGTCCACTCACACCCAGAGAAGAGCTGTCTCACCTCTCAGCGAGCAAGAAAATCATGTTTGCTATATATTATAACCAATGTGCATTTGAAAGGACTAATCGTGTAGCAAAATAATAACCACTACAGCCAAGCAAACGGATTTGACCATTTAAAAAAAAAAAAAAAACCTGTTAGCATCTCTGGGCACACAGAATCCCTTGGTACCTGCTGGGCAGAGCAGCTTACTCTCCTTGCAACCAGAATGCCTCAGCCTCCCCAGCCTGCAGGAAATGGGGGGCCATGTAACATCAGACCACAGCCCTCGCCCACCCCCTCTCTCCCTCCCCCCGCCCAACACAGAGACTCATTCCTGCTGGCGTCTCCCCCTGTTCAGGCTCAGCCGTCCACTCTGCCTCTGTGGGGACCCCCACCTCTGCCGGGGCTCCGGTGTCTCTGGCAGTCTGTGCCTCTGCTGAAGGCTGGGGTCCCTCCCTCCTCTGATGGGCAGTGACTCCAGAGAGCTCGGCAGGCCTGCCCCTGGGGCAGTGTCCTGTGGAAGACCCCAGCTTGCCCTGGGCCCCAAAGCAGCGCTGCTGGGGTTCTCAGCTGCTCCACCCAGTCTCCTCTCATATTTAATCCAACATGTCTGGCCGCGACCATGCCTAACTCCGCAGGCCGAGGGCCTTTATCATGCTGGCATCCGGGACACCTCTGCCCAGCTGGCAGATGGAGAAACTGAGGCTGGGGAGGTGGCTCAAACGCGGGGGTGAGTCCCTGTCCCCGGATTGCTCACAGAGCCCACGAGTCAGGGGCAAGTGGAAAGTTCTTTGAACTCTGGTGTTTCTTTTACATGCACATGGCTCCATGATGTTGCCATCTTGGCTTTAATAAAAAAATATTTTACATTGGCCATGGGGGTAGGTGGGGTTTGACCTGCTTTATCCCTCTGTCACAGCACAGACCCCCAGGAGTAAACCCGCCCTGGGCTGAGAATCCCCAAAGTGCACCCCATCTCTGGGAGAGAAGGTGCCAGGGGAGGGCTGGAGCCAATCCGCCTGCCGTCAGAGCTCAGGAGAATTCGGGGAGGGGCGGGTGCAGGTGTCACCTGCCAGAACTTATGTCCTTTATGACTATGCTGTTCGGACTCAGTGGTTCCTAGAGGCAGTCAGCTGAGTGGGGGGTGGCCAGAGCTTCAGAGTCAGGTGAGGCTCATCTGCTCCGGGTCCAAGAGCAACTCAGGTTTTAGCGCCAGATGCCCAGGTGACCTTGAGCAAACGACAGGCCAGCTGTAGTGGGTGTATCATCAGGGCCTGCCCTGGAGGTCACGGTGCGCGGGAAGTATGCTCCACACGTGGAACAGGCACTCTTGTCGTCTTCACTCTGGTCCTTCCTAAGGGACCCCGCGTCTCTCACGCCTGCCTCCTCTGCCTTCACCCTCACTCACACAACCCACCCACCTCCCAGCTAATAGGGCTTGTGATCCCTGCCCTTCTGGAAGACATGAGAAAGATCTGGCCTGAAAGGAGGCGGGACTCAGAAATGGGTCTAAAATATTCAGGCTGGAAGTTCTCAATGAGTTCCAAGCTAGCTTCTGCCCTCAGTGTGTATGTGAAGCTGCCCACCTGCATGGGGCAGCCTTCCGGCCCTCGCATTCATCCGCAGGTGGCCCCCCAAGATAGTGTCTGAAAGACACAGAGATGCTGGAGGACCACAGAATAATGGGGACACAGCATTGTGCCATGAGGACATCACCTCCCAGTTCCCAGAGCTTCTCCAGACGGCCGGCTACTCCCCTAAGTGACACCCAGGCCTCCGCTGAGCTGCCCGCAGGAGCCCCAGCTCACCAGCAGGACGGTGCAAACAGCCACCGGCACCCGTGGACACTGTCAATGGAGACTGGCAGTGGGCTGAGTGAACTTAGAGGGAGAGAGAAAGATTGATTTTCAGATTATCTCCCAATCCATAGTTGTCAAGGAAGAAAAAAGACCTAAACAATCGTGAAATTAAATCAAATGAGTTTCTGGATGCTGAGTAGTTTCTCTCCCACCCACGTCCCTTCCTCCGTCCCCAGGGAGACGATGATGAACGGGCTCGCCTGTGCTTCGTCCCTGCCTGGTCCCTCTGACGATCTCTGCAGCCAGCAGGGGCTTGTTGCGCTGCTGCTGTGCCTGGTTCTGTGCTTGGTGCCAAGAACCCGAGAACATGTGGGCAAACACCGCTCCTTCCTCGTGGGCCCGCTGCGGTCAGAGCATCACCAGGCAGCGGCCACCAAGGGCCACGCGCTCGGCTTGGGGGTGCCCAGAGCTCTGTGGGATGCTCCAAAATGGCAGGGAGTGGAGTGGACAGAGAAGCAAGAACTTCCTGGAGGAGGCAGAGGGGGGCACTGTGAGCATCAAGCCAGGCTAGGCCGGGCCAGAGAATCAGGGGAGACCCGGAGCCAAACAGCATCAGGGCTCTGGGCTTTGGTTTTTGTTTTTTGGGTTTTGTTTTTGTTTTTGTTTTTTTTTTGAGTACTTAATATGCCTTTTATTTGGACTTTGTTTTAAGAGAAACGGAGAATCAAGAGAAGTTTCCAGGCCTCTCTAGTGGTGCAAGGGGTTAAGTCTCAGCACTATGAAGCTGTCAGCAGCAACTGCAGCACGCGTTCGAGCCCCGGCCAGGGAGCTGCCCACATGGCGCAGCAGACCTCTCCTGCCTCGCCCACTGCTCCCCTCAACAGTGTACTTCAGTAGATCCGCCTGTTCTGCTCCCTACTCTGTCTCTGGTGAATCCTCTCACTCCCTCCCTCGTCTCTGGCCTGCACCCCAGCTCTTATATGCATAAATAAATAAATCTTTAAAACAAAAAGAGAAGTTTCTATCAGGAAAGTGACGTGATAAGACTCATGTGTGGACAGCACTCTAGTTGCTGTGGGGAGAAAGGACTGAAGGGGAGCAGCGTAGGGGTGGGAGAACAAACGGAAGCTTCCAGACCCTTCCTCAGGGGGAGACAGAGGCCTGAATCGGGAGACTCCTAGTATGAACAAAACGGCAGAACCATCAGAGGGAAGTCGCCGCTCACCCAGGGGCCCCCATTCCTCCTGCAAGCCTCCCCTCCACCTGCTCCTCGCTAGCTCATCCCAGCACCCGCTTAAAGCTGAAGACCCTGGAGAGGGGGTAAAAAGGGCTATGGTGGCTGTGGGCGTCTTAGTGGGGGTGTGGCGTGGTGACGTGCAGCTGAAGGGTGGGAGCCCCACCTCCTGATTGTATACAGCACCATAAACCGATGTTGCCTCAATTAAAAAAAAGAAAAAGAAATTAAAAAAATAAAGACCCACATCCTGCTTTTATCATTTTCCAACATACAAAATGACTTACTTATTACTGCGTCGAGTGTTTGTTGTCTGTAACCCGTTGTTAGCCCGTGTGACGGATGCGCAAGTTAAGGCTCAGAGAAGTAACCAGCTGAGGCTACGCAGGACGTGGCAGACACTCAGCGCCAAGAGTCAGATCAGCTCTATCATTGCCCCACAAACCTTAAATAAAATCGATACCGAAGGCAAATGTAACTTTAAGATAAGGGCTCTGACTTGCCCCATGCCAAAGGCACCCCCAAACCCTGTCAGGATCCTGGAGCAGCCCGGGATCTGAGCTCAGGGGTGCCCTGCTCCAAAGGCCAGTTGCCTCTGCCCTCTCCAGATGACCTGTCCCACTCAGCCCTCCCAGGCAGAGAGCCCAGGGCCTGCTGTCCAAGGCCCATTCCACGCGGGTGAGGGGGGCAAGAGGGGAGGCTCTGCTCCCGAGCTCACTGGCCATGCTGAGAGCCAAAGCAGCCCAGGAGGGGGTCTCCCCCAGGACAGCTGGTCAGTAAGTCAAGTGTGTTTCGAGTCACAGCCTCGCTGTCCTACAGACCACCTTGGGGAAACTGAGGCAGCCCACTCCGATCCTTTCCCTGTTACCACCCTGGAGGGCAGAACTGGGGCCCTGGCATTTCAAGTGATCTCCATCCCTGTCCCTTCTCCATGTCAGGGGCCAGGGAATGGGGGGACACACACCCACAGGCTCCAAGTCCTCAGGGCTGGTGTTGGGCTGGGGTCAGGCTGGGATGGGCTGGGCGGGGGAGAAGGGACAGGTTTGCACCTTCACGTCCCTGCACAGGCAGAAAACGAAGCTCACTGCAGCTCACTCGATGTTTGGCGCCTCAGTCAAATCAGAGGCTGCTGGGTCCGCTCAGTTGCGGCTTCTCCCCTGGCTGTACCCGGGCACTTCGGCTCCCCATCCTACTTTTGTTGAATTGAGAGAAGAGGATCCTGGCATTTCAAGTGAACTCCATCCCTGCCCCTTATCCATGCCAGGGGGCAAGGAATGAGGGGACACAGAAGCAGTCCTAATCCTGACCTACTCCTAGCATCAGGCGTCACCTGCGGGTTTAGAAACTAGAGCACGTTACCATTTGCGGAGGGCTGGTTTGCGTTACCTGTGCTCACAGACCTGTGCTCGGGACACCGTGCCATGCCCCAGGAGGTAGGGGTTGTTACCTTATTAGCTCCATTTTGATGTCAAGGAAACTGAGGCTCAGAGGGGACAGCATATGTCAGGTGGCAGGGGCAGCAAGGCCCTCGGATCAGAGCGACTCTTCCGGTTCCCAGAGGACACAAAGAGCCACAGATTCAGTGCCCTTCCAGGGAAGGAACGTCCAGGGACTTCCGCCCAGCCCTCCCGGGGCGGGAAGCCAGAGCAGGCATGCCACCAGTCGCTACGTGTGTCTCTGCCAATGACACATTCAGAAACTAGGGACATAACTGACTTGGCCCATCCTAAGATGAGCCTGAAATAGGATGCCAGCTGGCCACTGGAAACTCTCTGGCCGCCTGGTGATGCCCAGCGGCATGATGGGTCCTTGGGATTTAGCATCAGCTCCCAGCCAGGATCCAGTCATCGCTAAGAGCTCTGGGTCCTTCCTCGTGTCCAGGTCAGCCCCTCTAGTACAGAGATGGGTGAGCGATGGCCTGAGCGCCAGGTCTGGCCCTAACCCATCTGTGGATGGCCATGACCTAAAGATGGTTTTTACATTTTAAAGGATTTTGTACATATATATGTATATGTATTATACGTGTGATATATATTTATATATACATTTATGGTCCCAGGATATAAACAAGCCAAGATATATTATACATATATGGTTATATATAATATAAATATACCCCACCTTTGCATATATGTCCTGGGGCCAGTTCCAGTACCAATGCCAATTCCCTGTCAGGTTCTAGACAGGAGGGTCCCATAGTGACTTACCAGGGAAAGGTACCCACACACCATCATGGGGTGAACTACAAGAAGTAAAGCGAGGGGGCCTCCCTGGTGGCGCAACAGGTTAAGCTCAGCACTATGAAGCTATCCACAGCCACTGAAGCACGAGTTCGATCCCCGACCATGGAGATTCCCACATGGCACAGCAGACCTCTCCTGCCTCGCCCGCTGCTTCCCTCAGCAGTGTGCTTCAGTAGATCTGCCTGTTCTGCTCCCCACTTTGTCTCTGGTGAATCCTCTCACCACTCCCAAACCTCTGGCCTACACCCCAGCTCTTGTATGCATAAATAAATCTTTAGGAAAAAAAAAGAAGTGAAGAGAACTCTAAATTAAGCTGAACTCACCAACATATGGAGCTCAGACAGCATCTCCAAGGATGAAACGCCTTTGAAAGAACCACTCCTTGCCAGGGCCAGATTCAGACTCCACTGAGAGGATGTGGTGAAGAAGTCTGCTGGGGCCGGCCAGCAGGAAAGGGCCCCCTCGGGCCCACAAACTTGCCAAGCCTTCGCTCTCTGAGGAGCCACCAGCATCGCTGGAAAACCCACTGTTCTGCAAGACGGTGACAGCGACAGAAGCCGCAGGTTGTGTGAGGACGGGCCCAGGGGCCACTTCAGCAAACGGAGGTCTTCTGAGTGCACCTACGTGCAGGGATGCCGTCAGCGGTCAGCGCTCGCGGTCCCCTCGCCGTCCTCAGTACCATCATCCTCTCTCCAGGGGGAGAAAACGCAGCCTGAGGGAAGTGACCTGCCCAGGACCACCCCGGACACAGCCTGGACTCCGAACCCCAACCCATCTGGTGCCACAGGCCTTGCTCTTTGCATTGGAACGGAGCAAGACATGTGGGCCCTGTCTCGATGCTAGATCAGTGGGGAAACCGAGGCCCAGGGAGTGGAAGTGACAGGCCTGGAGTCACAGAGTGAGAGGGCCAGAGTGGAGCCTGGGCTCCAGCTCCGCCTTCTCTGGACAGAAGCCTGGAGGCCACAGATAACCTGGCCACCTGCTGGACAGCCAAACCCCCGCTTCCACTCCTGGCAGCTCCGGCCTCCCCCTCCTTGTCTAATGTTGATTTAACCTGTGGTTTTATGGTTAATCATCTTGTAGTAAATCTCTGCTTTAATCTCCCATTGGGCCACCCAGGCTGTCTTTTTATTAGGAAATAAATAGCACGGGCACTTTGTGCCACACTGCGGCCAGCACGGGAGCTTGGCAGTGGGAGGAGAGGCGGGCCAGGCCTGGAGGAGACTGGAGATGCTGCCGACAAAGAGAGGTGTGAGAATAATTACAAGACCGTGGGTGTGTGGGCACCACTTGGGCTGGACACAAAAGCTGCCATAAAATCAACTTTTGCTCCAAAGTTCTGGAAGAGATTTTAAATGACAGGATCTGCTCAGAGATGCGGACTGGGCTTACAGACAAGAGCCCATAAATCCCTGCACTGCCATGAGCAGGCCGCACCGCCACAGGCAGGCAGGCCTTCTCTGGGCCTCCCGGTCTCTCAGAGTGACCCACCTCCTCAGCATGCGGACAGTGGACGTGGACAGTGGAAGAGGTCCAGCTCAGAACAAAGCTCCACCCAGATCCTGGGGCTGAGGGCCTCTGAGGAGCCCCCGGGGTCAGCTGTGTCCCACCCAGCTTCCACTCTCCCTGACAGGGTGTCAGAAAACCTGGGGCCTCAGCCCAGCCTGGAAAGTGACCTCAAACAAGGGTCTTCCTCTCCTGGGGCCTGTGATATTGTGATTTAGAATAAGAAATATTTGGTCTTAGTCCATTGTTCCTAGCACAAAACTCCTGAAAACATTGACATTTCCTAAGGCCTAAGTGGAAGTGGAAAGGGTATCTTTCGTTATGTTAATGAGCTGACTTTTGGAAAGGCCCTGGATTCACCTGGAAGGGGGCTGGTTGCCTGGGGAACCAACCTCAGGACTCCAGGGCAGAATTTCCAGTCAGTTCCCTCCAACTTATCCATCACCCTTATCCATCACCAGGAAGGGAAAGGGTCTGGAGATTCAGTTCAGTCAACAGTGGCCGGTGATTTAATCAATCATGCTTAAGGAATGACGCTTCCATGAAAACCCAAAAGGATGGAGTTCAGAGAGCTTCCAGACTGGTGAATCTTGTCAGTGCTGGGGGATGGAGTGCTCAGAAAGCACCCTTCCCACACCTTGCCCCAAGCATCAATTCCATCTTGCTGTTACTGAGTTATATCCCTTTAGAGTAAGCCAGTAATCTAATAAGCAAAATGTCTGGGGGGAGTTAAGAACTGAGTTCTTAAAGTGTGCGATCTGATGCTATCTCCTGGCAAATAATGTCAGAATTGAGTTAACTACTTGGCAGTGTGGAAAAAATTCATATCATCAGGTCTCATCTGTAAGGGCTATGCTGGACACCTACTTCCTTTCCAGGGTTCTGAGTTCCAGCATCTGCCCCAGGCTAGTGCACTGGCTGAGAGGAAGCTGGGCGCCTGGACAGGGAGGTTACCCAGCTGCCTGCATCCTCACCCCTGCTGTGGTTCTTCCATGCCCCTCCCCTTCCTTCCCTTATCTCCGGGGGCCCCATATGGCACTATCTTCATTGCCACCCCCCAGATGTCCATGGAAATATTTCAGTTTGTCTCCATCAGATGCAGAGAACTGAGTCTTTCCCTCCAGATGGCGATGTTTTCTCCTGCTCCAAGCCCTAAACTTAGACGTGTTAAAACTGAAAACCAAAAGCTCCAACTATTCCTTCTTCTAGCTGTCATCCTGCAAACTGTGCTTCAAAAAGCAGAGCCACAAAAGAGCTGAAAGCAGAGTCTTGAAGAGATTTGTACATCCGTGTTCATAGCTGCATGGTTCCAAGAGCTAGAGTGTGGAGCCCAAGTGCTGATCCACAGAACAGATGAGAAAATGTGGTTTATAATGGAACATTACTCAGCCTTAAAAAAGAAGAAAATCCTGACACAGACTACAACATGGATGGACTTGAAGACATGCTGCGTGAAATAAGTCAGTCACAAAAATATAAGCACAGTATGATACCATTTGCATGAGCTATTTAGAGTAATTTAACTCATAGAGATGAAAAGTAGGATGGGGTTGTGGGGCTCAGGGGAGAAGAATGGAAAGATGTTGTTTATTGGGGGCAGTTTCAGTTTACGAGATGAGAAGACTTCTGGAGACAGAACATAGTGATGGTTGTACAACATAAAGAATGTATGTAAGACCACTGAATGGGCCTCCCTGGTGGTGCAAAGGGTTAAGTCTCAGCACTATGAAGCTATCGGCAGCCACTGCAGCACGAGTTCGATTCCCGGCCAGGGAGCTTCCCACATGGCACAGCAGACCTCTCTTGTCTCACCTGCTGCTCCCCTCGGCAGTGTATATTTTTAGTCAGTCTGCCTATTCTGCTCCCCACTCTGTCTCTGGTGAATCCTCTCAACCCCCCACCTCTGGCCTACACCCCAGCTCTTGTATGCATAAATAAATAAATCTTTAGGGAAAAAAAGACCACTGAACTATATACTTCAAAATGGTTATGATGGGAATTTTCATGTTGTATGTATTTTACCACAAAAAAAAAATTAGAGCACCAACAAAAGCAGCATCAAATAATAGTAACAACATCTGTATCACTTAAGTACTGGGCACTGCTTTAAGCAATTCACCCATGGAAATTCATTCACTGCCCACAACAAGTCTAAGAGAAAGAAACTATTATCCCCATTTTACAGATGAGGAAACTGAGGCACAAATGGTTAAATAACTTGTCCAAGGCCACACAGTCCGTAATGGCTGAACCAGAACTGGACTAGACACAGATTGTTGAATCCTCATAATGGCCCAGGAGACAGACCTTATTAGCGCCAATTCCCTGGGTCTTTCTTGGATTTATCTCTGGAGAGTCCAGAGGAAGCTCAGGGAAGCTGGGTGAGCACACAGTTCCACAGAAGGACAAGGGCTGCGCCCATCAGCCCCCTCCCCATGGTCCCCCAGAGCCTCCCGGGGCCATGCCTGTGCGCAGTGAAACATACTCAGCTCTCGCAGAGCCCCAGTCCTGCCGATCTGAGGGACCCAGCACTGGGGGGTTAGTGGGTTCTGGGGTTGAGGCAGAAGCGAGTTCTGCAGCATCTGGGTTGGACCATGGGTTGAAGACTCCGTGACCCTGAGAAGGAAAATCACTGAGAAGTTCAGAGATTTCCTGATGTTAGTAAAGGGAGTAGCAGAGCTCTCTGGGTGAGAGAAAGTTCCGGAATTTGATCACCCTCCAGGAAGCAGAAGTCAGCTCTGACTGAGCCCAGGAAGGTCAGAGCTCACCCCTTTCTCTTGCTCCCCACCTGTCCTCAGCAGGGCCATGGAACCCAGTGCTGGTCATCAACAACACAGGTCACGACGCCCGCAGGGACAGCCTCCTGTCCCTTGCCTGGCCTGTCCACCGGGACCTCCCCAACTTGCTTCACAGATTATCACCATCTTCAAAAATAAAACACTCAGAGCAGATTCCAGAACCGTCACAGGATGGAGAGGAAGAAGGACGCCTGGGGCCAGCCAAATCTGGGTCACTTTCTAGTGGACAAGTTTGTGGCTGCAAACAATTCACATCCCACCTCTGAGCCGTGGTCATGGGGATGGTGAAATGTGCTCAGGCTGGTGGAGTTTGCCACTGACAACTGTTCCATCACCGCTTTGCTCTTGACTGAAAGCCTTTGCGTGACCTGAGAGGGAGCAGGCAGTGAAAGGAACAAGAAAACATTTCAAAGTCAAACATTCCACCGCATGCCTGAGCTTTGAAAACTAAACCTTCCCTTCAGGTTCAGGCAGGGACCTTCCTGCTGGGTCCTGGCTCTCTGCCCCCACCTTGAGGCTCCTGCTCTGCTTCTGTGCCTGGGCCAGAGCAGAGCAGACAGCTGGAGCCTGGCCAGCCGCTGAGCAGCTGCCAAGGAGGGCCAGGCGCCCAGGCAGCGGGAAGGGGTGGAGAGAGGCTGGAAGTCATGGGGGGTGTGGAGTGGGGGGAGAGGAGGAGGGGGCGTGCGGGAGGGGAGAGATCAGAGAAACACACATGCACAGTAAGACTGTGAACCCCTGCCCTTTGCCTGGGGCCGCTCCCTTTGGGCCTGGCCCCACTCATTCCGCCCTCACACCCACCCCCTCCCCAGCTCTGTAACTGAGCCCCCACAAATGAGGACTGTCACACCACCCCCCGAGGGTCAGTGAGCCACGAGGTGGGTGGTCAGTATATGGCTCCCAGGACCCTCCAGCTCAGGGAGATGCTCTGGGCAGAATCGGGGTTGTGCCCAAGGGGCCAAGGGAGGCATCCAGGGCACATACACATACACAGCGGTCAGAATCTATCTGATGCTTCTACCACCTCAGAAAACATTGTGCTAAAGGAACATTTTGATGTTTCATTCTTCAATTCAGGCCTCTTAAAATGCAGACAGAAGTGAAGCTTTAATGAGAACTTGGGCCTGGGGTCCCTGAAACAGCTCCGAGGGCACCACTGCCAGCAGGCTGCACCTGCATCCTCACCCACAGGTCACAGGGGGGAGGGCAGTTACCAACCCATTGTTTTGGGAGGCAACAGGGAGCCACCGCAGCTTGGATAAACATACACAACAGCTGGAGAAGGGATGACAGTGCTGACTTTCCAAAGCACTAGTAGGGGTACAACAACCAAAAAAGCGTTACTGGAGGGATAAAGGACACCCCATTCAGAGACTGACTGGGGAGATTCCAGTGTGGACTGGGGAGGACAGCTGCTATTATCCCCACTTTCTAGACAAAGAAGCAACGGTTCAGAGAGGTTAAGCAACCTGCTTAAGGACACACAGCAGCAGCTGTCTCCTGGGCACTGAGTCCCCTCTCCTTTGACAGACAGGGGAGCTCAGACTCAGCGAGCAGCAGTGATGAGCCCAGGGGCAGGTGATACGGGGTGACTGGACCTTTCCCCAGGACTTCTCTGACCCAGCACAGACTGACTCCCTGGACCCAGGCTATCCCCTCCCTCCCTCTGCATGTCTCTCCCCTCCCCCCAAAGCCTGAGGCTGTGGCAGCTCTTGTCCCAGCTCCATGCTGTCCTCAGCCGTGGGAGGCCAAAAGTCGGGGGCTCACCGGGCAAATGGAACTGTGCGATCCCTCTGGCTCTCTATAACCTCCAACAAGAGCTTCTCCTGCGTCCCGTCTCCACCAGAGGTCAGGGGAATGTGAACACTCCTCCCAAATGTTCTACATTATCACAGAAGTGGGCCCGGCTCCTCCTGACACAGGCCTCCAGAGGGCCAAGCCCAGCCCTGAACTACCCGAGGGCACCGCCACCAGCCTCGCTCCACGCCTCTGCTTACACACCTCCCGGGGCAGGGAGCTCACTCCCCAAGTCACCCGCCGCCCCCAGGCAGCCCCGATTGCTACCACGCCAGCCCCCCTAGACTAAACAGAAAGCCGCCCCAGGCCTAAGACTCTGCCCCAGACACACCCCCCGGGCTGCAAGGCTGAGGGCACTTTTCCCGCAGCAGCTCTCTAAATGTTTGGACAGTGGTCCTGGCCGCCCCCTTCACCGGGGTGTTCACGCGGAGGCGCCAGCGGTGATTTCGTCCACCCGTCCGCCTCCCATCCCACTGGGCACGGCCGGGACGCGGCCAGTCTCGGCCCTCAGATGCCCCCACACAGAGGGGGCAGGGGAGTGGGCAGCAGCTCCACAGGTTTACGTGCCACAGTGGGGTAGGGGTGCCCAAGTGTCCGTGGACCCAGCGAAGGGGTTTGTGGGAGGATGAAGGGGACAAATTCCAGGCAGAGGGAGCAGGAAGGAAGGTCCAAAGGTAGAAAGGGACCCCAGCACCCTGGGGACTGAAAATGGAAGTGGGGGTGAAGGTTGGAGGATGGGGAGAGAATGAGGGGGTAGAAAACCAACCATGCAGGGCCTTGGAAGCCAAGCTGCCCATCGACCCTGCCCCCATGGGGTTCTGATGAGATGTTGGGGTTCAGACGCGCCGGGTCCTTAGGTTACCTCTGAGAAGAGTTTCGGCAGAGTCCCTTTCAGCGGCATGCAGGAAGTCTGCCAAGGAGATGATAATGTTTGCTTATACCCAAAAAGGGCAAGTTTACTAGGAAAAGGAGAGAAGATGCTGGGTCTGTGGGCAGGAAGAGCTGCCCTTTGCCAGGGCAGAAATTGTGCTGATGCGGTGTTCTTCTGGGGGGCAGGAGTTCATTCCTTCGGGTAATTGTTATCTATTATTAATAACTGCTAGAGTGTGATGGAGTTAATTGGCAAGATGTGATTCTCAGCCTCCACACCCCCACCTCTGGTCTGCGCCCACAGATATTTTCTATAGTCCAAGGCTAAGGGTTCCCTGAATCCACGGATTTTTCATTTACATAGCTGGTTTACTGGCTGTTAATCACTTCCAGTCTCACCTCTAGTGGATGGTCTTGTGAAGCCTCCATCACCCCCAGTGACCTGGACCGTCCAGGAGATCAGAATCCGGCCTCACCTTGGTTTTCAGGTAAATTTGAAACCCAAGAACACGTGAGTCTGGAGCAAGTAGAGAAAAGGCTGCAAAAGACTCAGCAGTGCAGACCCAGGGCAGAGCCAGGCCAAGGCACAAGGACTACGCGGGGTGTTTTGAGCCAGCACCCCACCCTCACACTGATGCCAGGCCCTGGGGGGCCCTGCGCACAGAATGGAGCTGCCCGCTCGACCTTCCTGCAGGACGGAATCATTAGCCCACCTGACGCTGAGTCTCATTCCGCTGTCCTGTGGGGAGCAGATTCCTGGCCCTCTGTGGGGCCCAGGGATCCTTCCGGGCTCCCGCAGGCCTCTGACCCCAGAACCCAGCCTGTGCCCAGCCCTGGCTCGGCGTGGACGAGGCGGCCAAGCCAGGAGTGACTGGATGGCCCAGCTCAGGAAAAGGCTCCGGTGGACAGTCAGGGGCCCACTTTGGTCCCACCTTGGGCTTAAGCTCAGACCCTGTGCGGCCAGCCCTGGCTCATTCCCCGGGGGCCGAGGTCACTGGGGTGAGGGTCTCTGCTCTGGGCCAGACAGACCCAGATTCAAGTCCTGCCTCTGAGATTCAAGTCTGCGGACTTCAGGGTTGGGGAGAGGTCTGTGGGGGTGGGAGGGTCTGGAGTTCACAAGTTCAAATCTCGGCTCTGACCCTGTGCCCTGGACAAGCCACATAACCTCTGGGGCCTCAGTGACCTCATCTGTAAAGTCAGGTGACAGCCATAGTCTGCGCGTTGGCTGGTTGGGAGGGGCCAGTGGCCCACAGCTGGAGGGCTCAGCCCTGTTGGTGTCAGAGACAATTCCAGCAGCCCTGAGAGTGTTATCATTGGAGGGAACCCAGGTGACAAACCCAAGCACCTTGAGGCCAGCGTTCAGTCCCCTCCCCTCAGGTCCCCTTGAGCCTTTGACCCTCTACCTTTAAGAAGGAGTTGGTGACCCCCATTTCACAAGGCTGCGGTGAGGATGAAACAAAAGAGTAGAGATGACACGACCCCCCGTGCCTGACACCAGTCAGAACCCCAGCACGAAGAGTGATGTTCTGCGAAGAGTGACGGGCAAAGCCCATCCAGGCTGTTATCCTACCAAATCCACCAAAAGGCCCCACCCAGGCAGGCACTACAGCCCACTGCACAGATGAGCTCCAGAGGCGAGCGGGGGCTTGCCCAAGGCCCCCGGGGGGCTAATTGAGAGGCCCATTTAGAACCCAGCCAGCCTCCCCACGAGGTCACGCTCAGACCTTCCCTGCCAGCAGGAACAGCCAGCAAGTGGCCCTCCCAGCTGTGAGGTTGGGGCCTACAGGGACAGAACCCTCTGCCACCCCCACCCCCACCCTGGAGGTCGGCACTCAGGACTCCCCAGGAACAGACTGGCCCTCCGGTCCCACCCACTGAGGCACTTTCTTGGACAGATCTGCCCAGGACAGCAGCTCCCACAGTTTTGTTTAAGCTGCCAAGCTGAGTGAGCCTGCGGGACAGAAGGTGAGCATGGCAACACCCCCAGGAGATGGGGGTGCCGTCCTGCCATCCACCTGTGGTGTTGAGAGCCTCCTTTGGTGTCTTCCCCCACACCTTGGCAACTCAGTGCCCTTGTTCCTTCTCTCTTTGTTTGTGCTCCCAGAAACTAAACTACTCAGTGTGGATGCAAACAAAGGGGGCGACCACCTTTCTTGGGGGGCCGCAGAGGGTTCTCTCACTTGTGGGAAAAGGAATGATGGTAACAAAGGGGACAAGCTTTGGGGTGTATTTGGGAATCAAGCCACTTAACCTTTCTGGGGTTTTCTGGCCCAAGCCCCCTCCCTAATTGTATGGAGAGGGAAACTGAGGCTCAGCGAAAGCAAGAGATGAGATTCTAGCCCCCCAAAGTTGTGAACAGGGGCCAGAAGGAAGGCTGGGTTCTTCTAAGCTTGCATCCCTGACCCTAATGGGTCTCAACCCCGGAGGGACCTTCCAGGCCTCCTCAGAGGAGCCAGCTAATCAGCTTCAGAGAGCGATTGTCAAGAGAGTAAACACTCCTTGTCTCTGATGTGGAGCCAGTGTAATGGCCACAGCCAGGCCCTAGACAGGCACAGGACAGGGCGAGGTCCGGAGCCACCCCAAGTGCTCTGGATTATCTCATTTAGTGTTCACTATGTTCCTACAAAGATGGTCACATTCTCCTCCACCGCCGCCGCCCCCGTTTTACATGGGGAGTGGCTCAGGAGGCAGTTGCGGGCCAAGGGCTCTGTCACGGGTCTGGAGTTTGCGCGTGACTGTCAGTCTCCGGAGCCTGTGAGACTGCCAACACTGGACACAGGATGCAGCCAGGGGGCCTTCCCCGGAGTCTGGAGTGGACAGTGAGTGAGGAAGACAGAAAAAGCAACTGACCCATCGAGAAACAGAGACACCAAGCATGCACACATACAAGAAAACAGAAACGCACACGGGGAGAAGGGGGGGCAGGGAGGAGCAGAGCTGAGATAACAGACATAAAGAGAAAAGAGGAAAAGCAGATTCATCCAGAAAGGAAAACAAGGAATGAGAAATTCCCAAAGAGAGAAGGAGATAGAAACAGACTGATTCAAAAACACATGTAACATCCAAGGCGTGCCCGTGCAGAGAGCGTCGTTGTGAGAGGCTGGAACAGTCAGGAAAGAGACAGAGGCTCAGAGAGACCTGGGGACTCAGCCCAGGAGACAGGAAAGTCCCAGTGAAGCAGAGAGGGAGGAGACAGAACAACAGGGAGAGCGCAGAGGGAGACGGGAGCAGCAGCGAGAAAGCCTGAAGCTCCCTCGAGCTGTCGAGGTAGGACCTGGCAGCCCCAAAGCAGCATATGCTGAGCGCACACTCCCTCCCCTCCCCTACCTGCACTCCGCTTTGCTCCACACCTGCCACCTAGGCTCCCCAGGATCCTGGATGGAGAAGTTGATCCCCACGCCCCTCCCTGGCCCAGCCTTGCAAACTTGCTGTGCTTCCACTCCGCGACATTAAGGAAGAGACAGATGAAGATCCACAGGGCCGAGCGGGGCTTTCTCCCCGCTGCACCTTGACCATTTGCCTGGATGGAAGGAGAGAAGATGGAAGCAAAGACCGGCCCAACGCTTGCTCACAGAGCCCGAGTCTCAAAGCTGCTTGCTTCTCCTGCTCGTTTCTGAGCCGCGGGGGCTGGACGGGGCCCAACCCACATCCCCTCAGCGAACACCCCGGATGCCCACCACGGACAGCACGCAGCCCCTGCCCAGGAGCCTCACGGGAGAGGCAGGCCGCGCTGGGCTCACATGCCGCCCGACGGTGCTGGTCACCTGACCTCTCCAAGCCTCAACATCCACTTCTGTGAAATGGGGATGATCCTGCCTAGTGTCAGGTTGATGAGAAAATCCCAAGTGGTGAAGCACCTAGCAAAACCTGGCAGGTAGTGGGCATTCCATGACTCGTTGCGGAAATCTAGAAAATACAGCGATAAAGGCAGAAAGTGAGTTCAGAGAGCCTAGGGGAGGAGGGTTCATCCTAGTTGGCTTTTGAGCCAAACCTTGAGGAATAGAGAGTATTTAAGTGAGAGGTGGTAACGGGCAGGTGGGGAACACCCTTGGTGGCAGGAATGGTGCAAGCAAAGGAGGGGAGGCAGAGACACCCCACTTTGGCTGGAGTGCAGGACACGTGGGAATGTACAATACTCACAGTTCATGGACAGGGAAACTGAGGCCGACAGATGCTAAGTGGTATGTCCAAACACACCATGGGCAAGTGGCAGAACCAGCATTTGAATCCAGGCCTGGAGGGCTTGGGGATTCTCCCTTGGCCAAGCTGAGGTCAACCCCCACTTCACCTCCCACAGGTAAAAGCAGACTGTGGCTAAAGGAATCTCAGGTGCTTGTGTTTCTAAGAGCTGAGGCCCCAGAATCCAAGCCTCGGTGGGAGGTAAGTGGCAGGTTCTCACTGCAGGGATCAGGGTTTGCCAGAGAAGCGCATGGAGGGACATCCTGAAAAGCCCAAGCTTTGACTATAGGTGCCACTGGGAGGGTCGAGCGGGTCCCACAGGCCCAGAGTTCAAAACTGGGACTTGATATCTGACTGTGAAATCCTCCTGGTGGCCGTGTGAGACATGAGGCTTCCGTGTGTCCCAGAAGCCTTCCCATGAGTCCCTGGAGTTGTGTGGTCCTGGCGAAACCTCTACCTGGGAGGTCACTCATCTGACCCCATGGTGCACCTAACTGCCAGGGAGACCAGGAAGGTTTGTACGCAGAGGAGATTCAGGGAGGCCAGAACCCCTGCAAGGAGGTTACACTTGACCTTACAAACCCATGCAGGTGCAGTTACTAATGATGTTGCCAGCGCCTTCTAAGGAGCATGGGTGCTGACAGATGAGGCCCTTTATTCCCACCACCTGGAGTGTGAGACACTCAGGTGGGGCAGAGGCAGGAGCTGATGACTCTGCCTGAGCAAGAGGGAAAGTGGGTCTCCTAAGGGCCACCCATGAGGGGCACGGGGGAAAGCAGGGTTGGGGGCAGGGGGTGATGCCACCATTATTGCAAATCTGGTCACAGTGTGAAACTGGCAGCAACTTAAGCCACTAATTCCTCGTTCTGAGGGACAAAAGGGTCCCCAGAAAGGTAGCCCAAATTGCCGATTCTACCCAAGTACCAAGTTCCCGGGGGAGGGCCACAGCTTTGACAAGATTCTCAGAGGTCTGTACTAGTCAGGATGTGGAGAGTCACCCAGACATGTCTCGACCTTATCAACACGCTGCCCCAGGTCTCCAGCAAAGAAGCAGAGCAGTGACAGCGCGGGACTTGCCACTGCCACAGCCCAGAAACGACGCCTTCACGACTGCTCACTGCTCCTTTGCGCAACTAGTCACCTGAGCACCTAACCGCAAGGGAAGCCGGGACTTCCATGCACACGGGGAGGGGAAAAGAATGGGATGTCCATGAGAGCCAGTTATGGCAGGGACCCCCAAAGAGTTAGGAACTTTAGGGTGGGAGCAGTGAGCCCCAAACCCTGCTTTATAGACTCCACTGATTACACTCTCCTGAAAGCTTTAGGGGACGTGCAGACTCCCCGGCCACCCCTCTTACGGTGGCTACGGCCTAGAAATCCATGTGGCTAACAAGTCCACAGGTGAATGTGCAGAACAGACCCGGCAACACTCTGGCATGGAGGGGCCTCTGGTCCCAAGGTCAGGACTTACTGAGACGCTCATGTGTTCGAAGCTAAAGAAACTTCTCTCTCTGCATTTTTCACGCTGCCTGTGCAGAACTACAAAGTCCTCTGTCCAGCTTGATCCTGGCCACATTCAGAATTCCAGAACCCAGGCCTGTGCTTCTCACACCAACTCTAGCATTGGGCCCATCTTCCTGATGGGACAACTGAGGCAGAGAATGCTGCTCCCCCAGAACTGGGATCACTGACCCCCAGGCCTGTATGGAACAAGGAAGAGGCAAATGCCTGACCCCGAGAGCCCCAAACTCCATCCCCAGGAGATCTGGTCACTTGATATTTTCCAGGCCAGTGCACCTTTAAGACGCTGGATGTTCAAAGTGCTCAATACCCCCACGACGGCCTTTGCTGTTGTTGTTTAATTCCTCCTGGAGAACAAGACTGGAAAGACAGTACTAATTTAATTTGCCAGGATGAATAAAGATAAGACAGTAACAGAGGGTGATGAAGCACTAGAAACATAATTCACATCCCCGAATCTCGAGCTCCTTCCATCATGACTGCCTTCCCTCGCTGCAACTGATTAAGCCAGAATGATCGCACTTAATTATCTTCCTCCGTGGCAGAGGGAGGCTGGCATCCTGGTCTGGCAGTAGGTGTGAGGGGGCTTATAAGTGGGCAAATGAGATGAAGGGAGTGGGAAGAAGGGAGCAGGGTTTGGGGGCCCCCTGGCACTCCCAGGTCACCATGGAGGGGGCAGACATCTGGAGAACAAGTTCATTAATTTGCAGTTCACCTACCTGGAAGCTGTTCATGGGTCAGCTAGAAAGTGGGTTCACCACTGACCCCAAAGACTGGCAGGTGGGCCAGGCTGGGTCTGGAATACCAGCTGCCAGAAGCCAGGCCGGGGGTCAGTTTCGTTTGCTGGTGCACACGGGTGTGCATAGTCCTGGGTGCAGGGGCTGTTCACCAATGCACACAGGTGTGTCCATCAACGAAGCAGAGTATCTGGAATGGGGAAATAAATTGGGATCTGGGTCAGATCTGGCTGGAATTTTTATGAGTGAGAGAGAAGGTGGAGTCACAATCAAAGATGCAGGGCATTTGCAGCTGGGAGAGGTCGAGGCACAGTTGGTCAAGGCGTAAGCCTGGCTGTAAGTGGGAGGACTCCAGGAATCAGGAATTGGTGGGACTGAGAACAGGGTGGTTCAGAGCAAAAGCCACAAAATGAGATTGAACATGTGTATTAGGAGAAAGAATGAGGGACAGCCCAGAGACCCCAAATTAGAACACCCTAAAGAGGTTCTGCCATCCGCTACATACAGACAAAACACACTGGTGGTGCTTAAGACCTTCAATAGAACAGAACTTTAATAGAATGGTTGTGCACAGAGAGAAAAGAAAGGATATAGTTTCCAATGAAGCACCCGAAGTTACCCATCCCCTCGTGAGTAAGTGCCCAGCCAAACAGGGTTGGCCCAAAGCGGGGCCACTGAGTCTTGAAAGCTGCCACAAGTCAAAGGCACCTTCTGGCAGGGAACCTCAGGAAAGGCTCAGCAGGGGCAAGGCAGGTCTGGAAGGAAAGGAGCAAAACCAGCGTGCACGTCAGGATAAAGGCTGCATCGTCAGTTGCCCCACGGGTCTCATCCGTGTCTCTTCCAAGTCCCCCGCCCACGTCCCCCAAGTCTCTGGTGCAAGGCCGAGGAGCAAGGGCTGCTTTTTCATTATCTCTCTGTCTACATGGGTAGGGCAAGAAGACTTCAGGAGCAGGTTCTCTAAGGAGACGAGCCAAAAGGGAGGGAGTCCTAGAGCCCTCGATGGCTTTTTAGGCTTTTAATAGTCTTTCACAGAGAGGCAACCAGGTACAGGTAAGGTAGGGTGGCCGGGGCCTGGCAGGGCTCCCAGGCCCCAGTGAATCTTCACTCTCTCTGGGCTCTCTGGTGGCATCTCGTGGTCTCTCTGCTGCACCCCGAATAGTCCTCTGCGCCACGCTCTGTTCTCTGCTGACGCCACCTTCTGCTGCTGCTGCCTGTAAGTCCATTCTCTGGCCCAAGTGTGCCCACTCTCGCATGCCCACACCCTTCTGCAGGTGCCCGCCATTAGGCATGCGTGTAGGCCTGATAGACCCGCAGAGGTGTGTCATTGAGGGGAGGGCAGAAAAACCTGATAATTCTCTCATTTACCCTACAACGTGCCTCCTCAAAGTCTTCTCTCCAAGTCCTCTTCTCTGTGGGGCAGGGAACAGGGAACCTCCCCTTTCTAGGTCACTGGGGCAGACTGGGACCTGGTGTCAGGTGTGTGAGGGGACCAAACACTCAAAGCCAAGAGAGCCTGGCTGCCCCAGGCCCTCCCCTGCCCCAGCTCACCGTTGGGCTCCTTGGCCCTTGGTAGCCTGGGCTGACCTGATTTAAGGAAATGGAATGAAACTCCACTGTCCCAGCGTCAGAGAATCTTAGAGTTGGGGCTGGGGCACTCTTGGAAATAACATGAGGAATTCCGGGTTGAGAGATAAGGAGGGACTTACCAGTGTCTGCAATTTTCTGGATTCTTTTCAGCAAATATTCACAGCCCTCCTCCAAGGCAGGATATGTTTCTCTACCCTCCTGATGTAGAACTTGGCCATATGACTTTGTTCTAGCCAAGAGAATGTGAGTGGATGTGACAGTTGCCAATTCTGAGCCAATTCCTTAAGAAGCACCCTGCATTTCTGCTCGCCCTCCCGTGTTTGTGCCATTTCTGATGAGCAGAACATGTCTTCATGCTACTGATCACAGAGGATGAGACACAGAGAGCAGACAAACCCAACTCCATGCCTGGACCCAGGCCCATGGACCCGCTCCGGCCAGTGCACAGGCCCGGAGCAAGAAACATAAATACCTTCTCTGAAAGCGACTATATTTGAGGTGGTGTTTACATAGCATTAAGATGGCATAACTGGGCCTCCCTGGTGGCACAGGGGTTAAAGTCTCAGTGCTATCAAGCTATCCCCAGCCACTGCAGCAGGAGTTCGATTCCCAGACAGGGAATTGACCCACATGGCACAGCAGACCTCTCCTGTCTCACCCGCTGCTCCCCTCAGCAGTGTACTTCAATAGATCAGCCTGCTCTGCTCCCCACTCTGTCTCTGGTGAATACACATACACACACACACACACACACACACACACACACACACACACCCGCACCTCTGGCCTACACCTGTTTTTCTAAGCAAAATAAATCTTTTTTTTAAAAAAAGATGGCAATAACAGTGATATTGTGATGTGTAACAAGTAATACAAACCTGATCTTTGTCCCACTTTCTGGCAAAGAGTTCCTAAAACTCTTAGAATTCTGTAAGTGTTGAAAAAGATAATGGTGCTGACTTTTGGAGCACCTAAGGGTGGGGCTGGTTGTCTGGAGACTCAACCCTGCCATTAGCAGTTGGAACTCCCCACCCCTGACGTCCAGGAGGAGAGAGGGGCGAGAAGTCAAATCAATTGTCCATGAAGCAATCATGCCCTTGCCTGAATTCTCCATAAAAATTATGGAATTCTCCATAAAAAGCAAAAAGACTGTTCAGAAAACTTCTGGGTTGGTCCAGGAGAGAACTCACCAGCTCTGCCCTGCCCGTGCCTTGCCCACCCATCTCTTCATCTGGCTGCTCCTGATTTGTATTCTTTTATAGTAAACTGGAAATCTAGTGCGTAAAATGTTTTCCTGAGTTCTATGAATTGAATTATACCCTGGGAGTGGGTTGTTGTAAACTCCAGTCTATAGAGAGTCAGAAGCACAGGTACAACCTGTCCTTGCAATCTGTACCCGAAGGGGCGGGGCAGGGCGAGCGGAGAGGTGGGGCAGTCTTGCAGGACTGAGTCTTAGGGCTCTGAAGCTGACTCCAGGTGGAGTGTCAACATCGAATTGAATTTTAGGACACCTGGCTGGTGTCAGAGATTGGTGAGTGTGAGGGACAATCCCATATACTTTCTGATGTTTACGTCACGCTGTCAGTGGCATTACAACTGTTACAGCAGCCTGAGCTGAGACAATTCATTTTTGTGAATAATCCGTTAAGGGGGATGAATCTAGAGAATGTATGAACTGCTGGGAAGAGATGACTCCTTTAAAAACAACTTCCCTTTTTGGCATGAAACGCAGCTGAGTGTGAGTGTGTAAACCAAGGCAAGGGCCACTAGGGTGCAGGTTAAACTGTTTTTGTTGTAAAACTGCCTGTAATTACCTGTTCCAAACCGGTGCTCTCAGCTTCTGTTTCCAGTCATGACCTGCAAGAAACAGCCCTGGCTGGGTCTGCCCGCCCCACCTCTCCCCTAAGCGGCCGTGGAGGCCCTGCCTGCACCACCCTCCCTCGCCTCCCCCCACCACCCGCCTGCTGCCTGCAGCCCCAGCCTTTCTCTCATGGCCCAGCCCCGGCTTCGCTCTAGGCCTGAAGTTGGTTCTGGCTCTGAGCTTTGTCTCTGGCCTTGGCGTGGGGTCTATGCGTCTCGCTCCCCCAAGTGGGGCCCAGCCCCCCGGGTAGTTCCTGCTGCAGAACCGGGCAGTGGCCCGGCAGGGGGAATGGTCTAGATGTCCTCCCATCTTCAGATCTGGGCAAGAGGCTAAGCTGAGGGCCCCACACCATATAGGCCCTTGCTCTGTCCGTGGCCTCCCTATGGCATAGGACAAAGGACAAGTGAGTTCCCCAGAGACTGTGGACACCTCCGCCATCCGAGACCACAACTTGGTAACTGGGACCTCAGAATTCCCCACCCAAGTTCTTCACCCTATCAGTGGGGATCATTTCACCCCCATGAGAGGAGCACGCTCTGCTTCAGTGTGAGCTCAGGGATGTTTTGGAGAGAAGCAGGGCCCTGTGAGGGAGTGAGACTAGAGAAGGAGGCAGGAGCCTCGAAGCTGGGTTTGTGGGGCTCTGCCCCCTCCCACGCTGTCTCACTCCTCACATCCACCCTTCAAGGGGTATGGTCGCGCTTTCCATTTTCAGGTCACCTGGTCAGGTAGGGGCCCCATCCCCTGACCTCGGACCAGGACACCTCCGGGGCCAGCGGGATGGTCAGAGCTGGTGCCCAGAGCAAGGTCAGTGGCTGTGGGTGTTGGAGGGAGGGTCTAGTCACCCCTAGAACGTTGACACCCAGCACTGAGCATGGCATCGAGGGGGGTCCCCCGGAAGCATGAGGTGGTGAAGGACTGACAGCTGTGGGCCCAGGGTGGGAGGCTCCTACAGAGGCCTCCCGCGGTCACCGCGGCCCCATACCCTTCCTCTGCCTCCCGACATTTGGAGCCTTCTCTCGGGCTCCTAGAACACGCCAGGTTCCCCTCCACCACAGCGCTTTCAACACGCCCTTCCCAGCCAGGCCACCTCCCTGGTCCCTGGCTCTTCCTCACCTTCTCCGGCAGGTCAAGTCTCTCTGCTTGAGTCTCCTTCAGGGCCGCCCAGCTGCTCCTGGGTGACAGGTATGAGGGACTGAGGACACGGGCAGCGATTCACACAGTCGTCGCTCGGCCAGCTGCAACCACCGGGCCCTGCTCTCCCGTTCCCCAGCGTCACAGGCCGTGCACGACAAATACAGAATGATGATTTAAGGGATAAAAACTGCAGGGCTGTGTGCTCTCAGCCTGGAGCCCCGCACACCCCACCACCTCCTCTGACCCCCAGACCACCTGGTGTCCTCCAGGTTCCCACCCCCCAAGTGCACCTCATGGACCCCCGACCAGCCTGCCTCTGTTCCCTGCCGCCCCACCCAGACCAGGGGCTCTGAAGGTGGGACTGGCCTCTGGGGCCCACTGCCCGCCCCCAGGCAGGACTTTGTGTTGAATGAATGAATGAAGGGCTTTCAGGAGCGAGCACCTGGCTCTCCCCGCAGGGCACAGGTTCTGACCCTTCACTCTGCAGGCTGGGCTGTGATGCCTAACCGCCCACCCACCCCTGCCCCCAACTTACACACACGCACACACACGTGCACACGCGCACACACACGCACGCACGCATGCATCTATGACACAGACTTGGCTGCAGCCCTAGAGGTCCAGGGGAGATAGAAACCAGAACCTGGCAGTGGGACCGTCAGGATAAGGCGTCAGTGGGCCAGGCCCTCCACCTCTCCCCCATTGACACACCTGAGACTGTTGTCTGGCTGGCGGCCTGGCTTCTGTCACAGAGGCAGAGCTGGTTGTATGGAGAAGCACTGGTGAGGTCATGGCTTATAGCACAGCCCCTTCCCCTGAGGCCTGGAACTTAAAATTCATGGAATCACAGCTTCTCAGTTTGCAGGCCCTCCCCAGGCCCTCCCCGGCCACCGGCCGTGGCAGGAGCAGGAAATCATCCTGGTGTGTGCGTTTGCAGCCATACAAACACACACAAGAACTTTATCTTCACCCAGCCACCTTCTGCCTTTCCCTGTCCTCTAAGCGAGAGCTTCATCTTTGTAAGTGATCTCTGCTGTGTGTGTGCGCACGCACGTGATGGTGAACGGGGGAGCCGACAATGAAGAGAAAAACAAAGGAAAACTCAAGAAGGAACATGATGCTCCACAAAACGAAATGGGGGACAGAGAACAGCTGTGCAGACTCGCGGTCTGGGGGGTTGGGAGCTTTGGCTTGCGAGAGGCTCTGCTGTTGCCAGTGGTGAGGAGCAGGGTCTTCAGAAAGTGTTGGGGGGTTACAGATGTAACCAGCCCCTCAAAGCTGCAACCCACCTCCAAACTAGATCTGCAGTTTTAGCACTGAAAACCCCATATCCCAGGTCAAGCCAGGATGACTGGCCATCCGCTTACAGACACCCCAAAAAATGTGGGTCCAGGGACCCCCTAGAAGAAAGAATTCACCTGAGTACCAGCTAAACCAGAAAAGCTTTAATTAAAGATTTGTGTACAAAAAAGCCAGTGCCAGAAGGGGAAAACTGTTAGCTGGACTCCCTAATGGGAGCTAGGAAGAGGCTTTAAAGGGGTAGGACCACCAGGTGGGGTGGCGGGGAGCAGCTCCAGGCCGGGCTCCCCAGGCGCACGCACAGACAGGTTTCAGACTCCATCACATGTCACATGTTTCATCAGCATCCACCAACTGAGCACGCGGGGCCCTTGGCCTCCCCCTCCAGGAAACTGAAACAATCATTAGTCAGGATAGAACACCTTTTGTCTGGTATGGCGCCTTCGCTGGGTCTGGTGGGCCAAGTTGTTTGAACAGGATGTCGGGCCCACCAGTTGGAGATTTTGTCCACCTGTTCAAACAGGATGTTGGGCAACGCGCCCTGCAATTCAATCCACTTGTTCAAACAGGACACTGGGCAACTCTTATCCCACCGGCTGGCAATTCTGTTTACCTAGGCAGCCTCAACCCTAGTCTCTTTGTGTACGCCGCCCCCACGCCCAGGTTTGTCCATTTGATTCCAGCTCTCATGTCACCTCCACAAAAAGGCTGTTCCTGACCTACTACCCAAGCAGGTATGTCCCCCACCTGCTCCCTCTGTCACTTATTGCCTGGTGTTATCTCCACGATCCCTATCAGCTGTCTTGTCCACTGATGTCTCCATTTGTTTTCCATCTCCCTCAGCTATCTGGGACTGGAGTCCTGCTCCCGCTGCTCCATGGGATCCCCAACAGCCAGGCTGCTCCTGGCATGCAGTGGGTTCTCAAGAACACTTGTCAAATAAATAAATGTCATAGCTCTTTTAAGCACCTGCTGTGCCAGACCCTGTCCCAGGCAACTGGGATATAGCGCCCAGCAGCACAGGTTCATACCCTGGGAACAGGGGCACAGGCTTTGGGCAGAGCAGGGCAGACAGTCCAGCATGGGGCAGTCAGGGGGCCTTCCTGGAGGAAGTGGTGTCTCTGGAGGAATCAGGAGTAAGAGCAGGGGTAGCCAAGCCACAAGGAGGAGAGGCTCAGGCAGGGCCACCAGCCATGCAAAGGAGGGGAAGAGAGAGCAAATGTCCAAGTGCAGCAGGTAGAGGTGAGGGAAGGTCCAGCAGCTCAGGGTCAATGAAAATTCTAGAAACGCAGCTGCCCAGAGGCTGTGCTGGCTAGAGTGCTGGCTTCCAAGAGGAAGCCAAGGTCTAGAAGCTAATGGGCTTGCTGGGGTCACCCAGGAGTCGCAATGGGATTGCCGGGCTGGAAGCCCGATGCCCTGGACCACCAGCCAGCCTATGTGGCCACGGGAGCCGCATCCACCCCACCTCTGGGAGCTGAGCTGCTTTTCCTCACTTCTCCAGCAATTCTTCTTTCACCTTCCACCTTGGTGGCTGAGACAATTGCTCAACGTCCAGCCAAAGGGGTAATGATTATTGGATGCAATTTAAGTAATAAAACATTTGCTGGTCCAGTCATTCGGGTCCAGGGAGCTGGAACAGCGGAGCAGGCTGCAGACACGTGCATCAATCTGTCTGCCTTCCCCGAAATGAGACCTCCGAGGAACTGACTAGGGGCTTCTAAGCCACGCAGCCCTGCGCGTGGATCTGCTACTTACAAGCGGTGTGCACCTGGGCACGTTGTTTCACCCTGGGGACCTCAGCTTGCCCCCGGGTGAAGTGGGGCACACGGTAGCCTGCCTGCGGGAGTTGTGAAGACTAAAGATGCAACCCTAACCCTAACTCCAGACCTCCGTGTCTTCCGGGAGTTCCTGGCGTTCCAACCCCGGAAGGCAGGGGGCGCTGTGGCCACAGCGGTCCTGATCCTGCTCCCCTCACAGCGGGAACTCAGCGGACCTTCCTGTGCAAACCTGAATTCCCGTATCCCCAGCCCATCTCATGGTGGTTCTTTGTGAACAAGAACAAATCAACCCACCCGCCCAAGTCCTCCAGGCCCTAGCACGGCACTGAACCTCGTGGGTGTGGGGAGAAGCAGCACTGGGTAGAGCCTCTGGTTTAAGTCCTGACCGTGCCCACCTGGGAAGCAGGAAGCCCTGACTTCTCACCTTCCTCGTTGCTCAACGGAGTTGCTGCCCCTACATCTCTGGCTTATTGGGAAGACTCACACATGTAAATGATGCCAGACTCCTGAAAACCACACCCGGCTCTGCCGTCCCCCTCCCCCGTGTTTCTATTTTTGCTGCCATGCTGGGACTCCACACCCCCGCCCCCTGCAGGGTATCTCACCTGGGAGCTGAACTCAGGGAGACCATCCTTGCTCTCCTGAGCCTCCCCTGCCCGGAACCTGAGTCCTCCTCAACAAGGTTTTATTCCACCTTCTCCATTCTTATTCTATTTATTATTCAAACTGGAGCAGCATTTACCTTAGATGGTCATCTGGTCCAGTTCCTCGATTGCTACATGGAGAAACAGAGCCCCAGGCAATCACTCAGGATCTCAGAACTGGGATTAGAGGCAGGGAAGCCCAGCACTGAAACCAGGGTGCCCTACCTCTAGGAACCCACTTTTCATGTGCCTCCTTTGAGACCCACGCCTTAGGGGCACCATGTACAGCCTAGCACACAGATCAGCAGAGGGCAGGGCCGCAGCAGAGCCTCAGTTTCTCCATCTGTGCCGTGGGCACAATAATCTCTTGGGTCAGCAAAGTCAGGGTGAGGCTAGATCAAAGGCCTGGGAAGAGAGACTTAGAAAATATGGAACAGCAGGAATCTGCTCCCAAGCTCTCTGATTGGAAGCAGGAATTGAAGGGAAGGCTGCAGGGAGTGAGGCCAGGACTCAGAACAGTCCCCAGGGCCCCTAAAAGAGGCAGTGCCGTCACCAGCTGGGTGGCTTGGTCAGATGGCCCAACCCCTCTGGGCCTCAGGGGCCTCATCTGTAACCAGGGCTGTGAGGATTGCAGGAGGGGTAGGGATGGGGCTACACCATCCTGGCACCTTCATTCCATCCTGGGTAGGCGGTGATTGTGGTGTGGGAATCTGCAAATGTCCCAGCCTGGCAGAGGGCTCAGAGGGACCAAGCCGCCGCCACCACCACCACCCCATGTGGAGTCTGAGCCAGGTAGAAGCTGCTTAATAAACTGGCAGAAAGGAAGAGCATCAGGGTAAAGTGGGAGACACTACCTGGGAGAATGACTCCCTCACTTGGATCACAACTGCGCTGGGCTGTGGCTGGCTAATGTGGTGCCTTTGCCCGGCTGGTGCAGCCAAGGAGTTTAGGCCTGAGACACTGAGGAGCCGGGGAAGGGTTTCCAGGAGGGAGGGGCCCGGGCAGCTTCCTGCTGCTGAAGTTCTCCAGGGCAGAGTGGAGTGCTGGAGGGGATATGCTGGAGGGCAGGGAGGCGTCAGTGCAAGGTGGGGCTTGGGAGTGGGGGGGGACCGCCAGGGAGGGGCCAGTGGGCAGGATGGCCCCACGTCCGCTCCAGAGAAGTACCCGGGCCCGTGGGCTTGACGTGGAAACATCTGCGCTGTGGAATGGGTCTCTACAGCCAGGTGGAGCCAGGCTGGCAGGTAGGGCTCCGTGGCTGTGGGGTCAAGAGCTGAGAATCAATCAGGGCATCAACTTCACAACTCACAAGGATGTCAGGAAGGAACATTCTGTCAACCAGAACCAGGGCAGGAAACCTGACAGCACTAGAGAACTTTCCTCCCACCAGAAAGCCAAAGGAAAACACATTTGTTTCCTTGACACACTTATGCTTTCAGGAGGCCAGGTGATTGCTTTTTCTCTGGAAAGCCAAGAATGGAAAATTCCAGCTGCGGTTCCTCCTCCAGGCACCTAACAAGAGAGGACGCTTCTGTCCCCAGTTTAGTGCTGCCTGAAATTCTACTATTAAAGCTTTATTCCTATGTCCTGAGGCTTTCTCCTTTGCTAAAATGCAAACTTCACAGAAGTCATTCTTCAGCAAAGACTTATTTCCATTAATTCAACAAATATTTATTGACTTCTTGCTCTAAACCAGGCAATACCTAGAGGCTGGGAATAGACAGATTAATTGTGACTTGTCCAGGTCTATACCTTTGTTAAACAATGATTGAAGAAGACAGTCTAGGTGATAACAAACAAACTTTAATTAACACTTCGAGAAGCAGGTAGTCTCCACTTCTAAGGTCCAGAGAACTGCGAAATGGAGTAGAAGACAGGAAATGTTTAGTTTTTATAGGACAAAGAATAAGGAAGGGAAGACAAAGTCAAAATAGAAAACAAATAAGGAACAAGGAAATAAGCACAGATCCCAGAGCCAGCTTGGTGCTGGGGGCAGGCTGACAGGACAGTTCCTGGTGAGGTGGAGCATTTACAGGGACGTGAAAGTTACGTGAGTTTCAGGTGGCTGACACGGCACCTGGCCAGGAGCAGCTCCATCTTGAGCCTAGTCGTTTATTTCAACAACTTCAAGGAACAGGAAAGTTCTGTGTTCTGGGGGTTTGGAGGGAGAGGTGGGGAGTGGGGGGCTAGAAAATGGGAGCTCTGACCATAGTGGTGCAGCAAATGATGGAGGTGGGAGCCCCCAGCAGAGGACTCACTTCATAATTGGAAAAGGTGAAGCTTGAGGTGCAGTCCAAAGGATGAAGTGGGTATGCAAGAGGGTGGTCCTCAGGAAGGGGAAGTGTCCAGGACCCCACCCCTGCCTCAAGCCAGAGAGAGCCAAGACGCCTAGGACTACGAATCCCAGAGTGCCATCATCACCAAAGGAAGGATGCTGAGGACTGAGGGTGGAGTTAAGCAGTGGTTTTGGGGATTTAAATACCTGACCTGTGAGCTTGGCGGGGGGCGGCTATCGGTCAGTGGTGTGGATTGGCGAGAGTTTTCCTGAGTAGGTAAAAAGAATCCAGCACAGAAAAACTGGTAGGACGTTTTTACCAATTTATTTCTTTATCTTTTCTTTTCTCTTTTTGTAAATTATTCTTTTTATTAATTTTATTGTGTGTACCTACATGTGCGTTAAGTCTCTTCTAAGCACACAGGTAAAAACCCAGACAGGCACCCCATGGGGTTACCCTGTAACAGGCAGAGTGAGGTATTGAGATTCCCAGATGAAAGCTCAGCCAGGGCAAATGAATGGAACCAGTGCAGTAGTGATGGAGGAAATGTAACTTAAAATAAGGTTAGAACCAGACCCACACAAGGAGGTGGGGGTAGAGGGATTAGCATAACCATGAACCCAGCTATACCAATGCCTGGATCACAAAAGCAGACCCAGGCAGGTATCAGACTGCAGTAAGGATTGTCAAGGGTGCAGACCAGGGGTAAAGTTAGGGAGATTGAGGGCCATTGTAGAATCTCAGTCCCTTTCAGATCCTACATAGTTATTCAAAATCAACAGCAAACAAACCACTCCTGGAGGGAATGAACCCCTCTCTCCAGACTGAAAGAGGACTCTAGCAGGGCAGTCTCTGCAACGGCTTCCATCTTCCTGCCCGCCTGTGCCTCTGCAGGTGTCCTTTTCACCAACTCTGTCCCTCTGCAGGGCAGTGGCCTGCTTGCCTGCCTGCTCGTGATTTGTACCATGCCGGTCTTCTCGTCACTGACCTCCCAGGCAGGGGTCCATGGTGCCCCCCAGCAGGCTTGGACATAGACAGGACATGAGAGATGGGGCTAGAACAGCAGGGAGGACTTACTAATTAGATTCTATTAATCATCTCAGGTGATGGTGATACCAAGCGCTGGCCTCAGTTTCCCTCAGCCAATAAAAGGAAGCAGAGTTTGAGAAGGAAAGTAGGTTAATTTGTTGACAAACTGAGGAGGGCAACAGACTCGTGTCCTGCTCCGCAGCAGAGGGCACGTTGATTATACAAAGGAGTCAAGCAAAAGGGAGATGGCCAAGGGTAGGCGTGTACTTTTGATGCAGGCGCACAGAGATTTGGGTGGGTGCCAGCTTGCTTTGTTAACACCTGGTGTTTAACTTCCGTAGATGTTTAACTTCTTTATTATCCTCTGAGGGTTGTCCTTCGTTTTCCTTAGAATGCAAGAAGACAAACTTGCTAACTGCAACAGATTAGAATGCTTATCTGATGGGGCAGGAAGAGAGACCTTCCTGTCCTGTTTCACTGCATCGGTGGCATTTGTCATAGTCTTTGCTGCCTCTCCCAAGTTTCCATCTCACCTCTCCCACCAAGCCCCAAATCCCCTTTGGGAGACTGCCTGCCCATACCCCGTCACTGTGGCCTGAACAGCCGCCCTCAGCTCCAGGTCGGGCCTGGTTGCCTTATGCAGGCAGCCTATCCCACCCTGCTCCTACAGATTGGGTCAGGGAAGGACACACGGCCCAGCTCAGGCCAATGAAAGGGGAGATGTTCCCTGGGGGGTTTTAAGAAAGAGGATCCTCTCTTTGGTGCCTGTGGGGACTCCCAGAAAGAACCCACATTTTTCTTTGGCTCCGTGGAGTGAGACCGTGCAGGTCCAGGAATGAAGGAACACTGGACAGCAGAGGGGAGAGGACATCAGAGAAACAGATCCTGGGTGGACCTCCCTCTTCAGCTCTCAGCTAAGGCAGTAAATTCCCAGGTACGCTATTACTCTCAAGTTAAAATTTCCTCACTGGTACAGGGCATTTTTTGGAGGTCAAAAATGGATGGAACAAGCAACGGATCTATCTGGAAGCTGGAGTGGGACCAGATTGGTCAAGTCCCATCCTTTTGATTTCACCTCCATGTACAATTCCTGTCATGAGTCATGATCTTTCCCCAGACCCCAAACACTGGTCTGGCACCTGGATACCTCGATGGCAAGTCCAGATTGGGTAGCCAGGGAATCAGAAGTCCTGGGTTCTATCCTAAGCCAGCCAGCTCTCTGACTGGAGGACCCAGTGCAGTCACATCTCCACCTCCATTTGTGATTCATCCGCCCATCCCCAGAATGAGCTCCACAAGGGCACAGGCGATGTCCAAGCCAGCCCACCAGCCCCATGGCCCAGGACAGGCCTGGCATAGACCAGGTGTCAATGAGGCTGTTGAACAATCATTATGGGAACTATACCTAAAATTCTAACTTCCCAGGGTCAAGGCCATGGATGATGCTAGCAGGGGCCAGCTGCTGCGCCTCTGTCCACCCTCAAGGGTCTCCTGGAGACCCTAACTCAATGCTAAAGCAGCACACACTGTATGCTGCAGAGATTTTAGCATGCAGGCTGGATGGCAGAGCTCTCAGCTCGCACAGAACCTCCAGTACTATTGAAAGCTCACTGAGTCACAAGTGTGCCACAAGGTGAGAAAAATTCTCCAAAAGCTCTGTGCTTTACTTTCCAGTTACAGCTGACCTGAACAGTAAAGCTCTAGTTCACTCTCCTCAGTCTTCTCATTGTGGGCAGTGATGAAGAGCCCATGCCTGGGGACAAGATTCAAAGAGTAAAATTAATCAATGAAGGTCAGCCCAGGTTTATGCCTTAAAAACAGCAGAGTCACAGCTCAGTCCTGTTGGGTGAAATGAGCTACAGCTCAGAGTACAGGCAGAGGCAGGGGAGGCAAGTGTAGGGAAACCCACTTTCTCCCATGGAGAAAGGATACAACCCAAAGAGCACTTAGGGTAAATCAGGGACTCAAAGGGCTACTATATTTGAGTGGGGTGTGGGATGTGTGTGTGTGTGTGTGTGTGTGTGTGTGTGTGTGATGTATAGTTCTTGTGTGAGATGTGAGCATGAGGGAGGAAAAGGAAAAAGTGGTGGATGATAACATGAATTCCAAGCTTAGGATCTTGAACCTTTCAGCCTGTGGACAGTGTACCCAGACAGACAGATGTACACACACACACACACACACACACACACACACACACACACCAGAAAAAAATTGGCAGCATAAGAATCCATAGGATAGGCATAGAGCATCTTACCTCTCTGTCATAGAAAACATCCAGTTTTTTTGTATTTTATATTAAAATAATCAGGGATATTACAGAGGACAAAATACGTAAGAATTTGAAAATTCAAAGAATCTGTGAACTTTGGCTGCAGTCTAGATGAAACACTGTCTGAATGAGGACCTTTCAGTAATCTTGATGTCCCCACATCCTGATGCCATTGTCAGGAAGCTCCCAGTTTCTCCTCCCTAGAATTGTCAGATGAATTCCAAGAGTAATCAATCCAAGTCTAGTCAAGGGTGGGGTGGCTGTCCATGGTGCTGAAACATGATCAAACCATTTCGATGCATGAAGCTGAGTACCCGTGAGATCCAGTGAGTGAATATTCCTTAATTCTTCCCTTTCAGTTCAGGAGTCCTCAGGGCAGGGTAGGGCTGGAGGACAGGGAGGGGATGTGGAGGAACAAGATTGGGACATGTATTATGCGTGGCATTCACAGGTTCCAGGGAAAATATTTTCTTGAGCTTGGAGACTTTTTTATGCTTTCTGGTTCTCAAGGACCATTCCGTGTTCTTGAAGAAGGGAAAGAGCCTCCAAGGGACTCATATTCATGTACATCCATGTGTGTGTGTGCACACACGTGCATGTGTGTGTCTGACTATGCATATTATAGTTTCTGTGTGATGGCACATCTCTCATACTAAAACAACTGTCATCTCATAATTCAGTTACTCAAGAGGGGAAACCCAAAACAAATATTTAGCTGGGAAATTAAAAAATGTGTGCATCCTGAAGCTGTTTCATCCCCACCCACAGCTTTGTGTTCATAACCATGTACCTCAGCTAGGAAGAGAAAGCTCTGTCATCCATCTAGGAGCAGTTCCTGTCTTGGTGGAGGTTGAGGAGAAAGTATACAAGGATTTCATAATCCCAGGGAGCTGGAAAATCCATATTTCAGTTCACTCGGTCTTCTGGCCTTGCAAAACTGTCCATGATTCTATATCCTGCGCAGCCATCAGGACTAAAGGGACGGTACCACAGCCCCAGCTTTCTATACCCTTCATTCCCAAGCTGCTCTGTCCCCAAATCTTGCTGAGCCTGGGACATCAGGAAAATTCAGCCCAAAGACATGGTGTTGGCCAACTTTGATAAGTGGTTGTACATCAGATAGCTGGGGTGGATTATGGGCTTCATTACTCACCCACAGTGGTTTTCAGGAAAGTTGTTCACCTACTGCACCTGTCTCTAATGTCCATCATTTATACACACAGTAGTCATTTGAGGACAGTTCTCCATGGACATTTCCTCCTAATGGATCTATTGACATAAAATTTGCCTTTGGGGGGCCTCCCTGGTGGCGCAGCGGTTAAGCGCTGCGCTGTGGAGTTGTCGGCAGCGGCAACGCGAGTTTGACTCCCGGCCGGCCGGGGAGATTCCCACATGGTGCGGCAGACCTCTCCTGCCTCGCCCGCTGCTCCCCTCAGCAGTGTACTTCATTAGCTCTGCCTGTTCTGCTCCCCACTCTGCCTCTGGTGAACCCTCTTGCCGCCCCACGCCTCTGGCCTGTACCCCAGCTCGTATGCATAAATAAATAAATCTTTTTTAAAAATTGCCTTTGGTTTCTTATTTTAATCCGTTTAGCCACCATTGGCACAAGAATTGTCCTAATACAATTACTGTTAGATAAGAATCACCTGCTGTCACTACCACACTAAACATGTTAACTACATTCTTTGCAGGTGTGACATGAGCTTCTGTGCCTCTTCAATCTTCTCTCCATTTGGGCAAACCCAGTGGGTTCCTCTGCATGAACAAGTCCTCTTGTCTTCCCATATCCAGTCAGTGGGGTGGATTCTGCATCCCCTCCCCCAAAGAACACACTAAATTGTAGGTTTCCAATTACTTATCCTTCTTCTCTAGTTTATGTGTTTTGAGGATTTGCTCTGGACCAGGCATGGAGCTAAAAGTCACCATTCTGATCTCCATTTTGCAGCTATGAAAACTGATGCTTAAATGATTAGCCCAAAGTCCCCCATGTGTTGAGTGGTGGTACCAGCCTTTGATCTAAGATCTTTTGGGTCTGAGCTTCAGATCCAGTGCCCGCACTTTCCGACTGCATTTTGCACCATCGAATGGAGATAACCAGCCTGCTCCAGATGGCCCTTCTCCTCCTCTCACATCCTTTTCCTTATCCTCCTCTTCCCTTCCCTTTTCTTCTTTCCCACTCCTCATAAATCACCTTTCTCCCTTTTCCTTGCCCACAAGCCAGCACTTCCAAGGTCCCTTGAAACCTGACAGGCCAAGTCACTTGCTGGAATGTCAAGAGGGATACAGCTTTATAAACACTCCCACCTTTGGGGGAGGAAGTCCAGGCCTCCAAATCTGTACATCAGATTCTGTGGTCCCTTCTCTGGCTCTAGAGCTCCTTGGTTGAGAAACGTGGTGCGCCCTTTACTTCTAGCAACTCAGATATAGGACAACCCTCAGCATCACCTTGCTGCAGCCGTGTGAGAGATGGCAGCACTATCTCCAGGGCAACTTTGACAGAATTATGCCAAGACAGTTGTTCTGGATCCCACATGACCCTCACAACATCCTAGGAAGAAGAGTATGGTACCCTTGAGAAGTGAGAAACTGAGGCTCAGGGTGATTTTTTTTTTTTTTGGAAACTAAAGAACTTAGAGATAATCTTCTAATTTTATAGATAAAGAAACTGAAACTCAAAAAGGTCAGCCTGTGAGTGAGGGGCAGAAACAGCCTCAGATCCCAGAGTCCTTAATTCCCTGGCCAGTGTTTCTATAACAAAATGGCAGCGTGACCTGTGAGTCAGTCCAGTAGTTGACTGCTTATTTGTTTTATCTTGTTTTTAGTGCCAACACATTCCCACCCTGCCTGCCCTTCCAAGAAATCAGGGGAGGTGGGGCAGAGCTGTCTGGATTTGGGCCCAAACTCCCAGGTCTGCCATTGATTCAATGTGTGTGTGACTTTGGGCAGCTTCTCCTTTGCCTCCTCAACTGGAGGAATTCGCTCATCATTCACAGAAACGGGGTGCTGAGTTTGAGTCCCCCAGCATTCTGGATGTGCTCATTGCATCTGACTTCAGAGCTTGTTGGCTCCAGAATCTCCCAGCGGGGCAGCAGAGGCTTCGAGTCCCCAGCCGCCACTGTCGCTGCTCCTGCTGGAACAGCTCCGGCATTTGGGCTGCCTAAGTCGATTTGTAGAAATTACCATTTCCTGGGGCCATTCGTGTCAGAAGCAGCAGGTGGTTGTTCCAAGCGCTTCTGAACGAGCCCCGCAGCCCAGCTGGGACAAACCCGTGCCTCCCAGGTGGCATCTGCGGGAAGGAGGCCCTGGATTATGTCACAGTATAATGGCATTTTACTTGGTTGGTTCCTGTGACCTTTATTCAGCCTAAGCCAGAGGCTCACAGGGAGGCCCACTTCCCTGACGGGGTCTTTTCCTGGCAGAGGGCACCCGGGGAGCCAAGTGCTTCTGGGGGGTAGAGCGGGAGTGGGTGGCAGAGAGACGGGGCTGCAGGGCAAGCAGGCACAGGTCTCGACGGAGAGACGGCCACACCAACGGGACACCTCGCTGCACGGGGCCTGTCCCCCAGCGCAACAGGCCTGGAGATTCAGCTCATCACTCACCCGCTCACTTTCTCACTCACTCAACAAACACTTTGGGCCATCGATGTCGGGGGTCTGTGCCAGATTAAGGGAACACAGAGGTGATTAGAGCTTGCCTTTACCCTCAAGGGGCTCACCGTCTCACCTGAGAGACAGAAACTCTGCTTCAATAAGTGCAATGGCACCAGGACACAGGAGGAGCAAGCAGACGTGGGTCTTGGGGTGGGTACCCCCGAAGCAGACCCTGCAACAAGGACTCAGGTGCCAGCTCTTATCTGGGAGTGACCCCAAGGAGCACAGGTGAGGAAACAGACTGAGCAGAGAAGGGAGAAAGCCAGCAAAGCATCTATCAGTAAGTGGGATACAGTGATGGGCACTGGGGCTCAGTCCTGCTGGGGACCCTCTGAGGACCTTGTGGAAGATGCCTCAGAGCCTCCGCCTGGAAGAAGGGGGGCTGGGCACTCACCCCCTGCCTAGAGCACTAGCTCCTCCTTCTCCCTGTACTTCTAGGTGGCACCTGCACACACACCTGCCACACCCACAAGCAAGTTCTCCAGGTACTAGAAAAAGAAGGCATTTGAGGTAGGGAGTAGGTAGCATGACCAGAACTATCTACAGTTGCAGAAGGTCAAGGAGAGACAAGGACATCAACAGCATCTGCCATGGCACCTTAAAAAAGCTGGCATTTGCACTGGATTTGAAGCATGAGCAGGTCTGTAGCTGGAGCGGGCATGGGGAATGGTAACCCAGGGAGCTGGAACAGGAAGTGGATGAGAGGGGAAGAAGTACAAGTGGTTCAAAGGGTCAGAGGACTCTTAAGAACTTATTTTAGAATTAATTCAGAGAGAGATTTGAGAACTTTCATGCAGGGAGGCAACAGGCGGTGGAGCTGGAGATGACAAATGAGACAGGGAGAGGGAGGGGGAAAGAGGACAGAAATGGCAGAAAGGCAGAAAAGAATGAATCCAGAAAATGGAAAGAGGTAAGAGGTTGGTCTTCTGGCCAGAGAGGGAAAATTCTATTCCTGAGGTAGTTAAGAATTCTGTTCCTGGGCCTCCCTAGTGGCACAATGGGTTAAGTCTCAGCACTATACAGCTGTCCGCAGTCACTGCAGTTCAAGTTTGATACCCAGCCAGGGAGCTTCCCACATGGCACAGCAGACCTCTCCTGTCTCGGCCGCTGCTCCCCTCAACAGTGTACTTCAATAGATCCACCTGTTCTGCTCCCCGCTCTGCCTCTGGTGAATCCTCTCACCACCCCACACCTCTGGCCTACACCCCAGCTCTGTATGCATAAATAAATAAATAAATCTTACCAAAAAAAAATAAAGAATTCTGTTCCTGAGCTAATTGAGAACAGGTTTCGTTGTAGACAGAAGGGAGTTCTCAAGAAAGTCAGTTACCTGTTGGGAGTGAAGGAGCTGATGGTGGGCGGGGCTTGAGGTGAAGGGTCTGAGCAGTCCTGGAAGGCAGGAGGATGGGAGCAGACCACAGGAAGGTCAGAGGAAGGTGGTCAGGATGGAGCAGCCTATGTTGGCCCTCACTTGGCGAGGGCAGCATTGCAGGTGACTGCACTGAGCACAGCTTCCCGGCAGCTCAGAACACAAGTTGAGAAAGCAGATGGTTGCACTGGGCTGGCTGGGGTTTGGAGGACAGAGGTGGCGAGAGGAGAATGCTTGCCACTTGCACACACAGTACCCCTGGGGGCAGGCAGTGAGGGTAGAAAATACCCCTGCTGGGAGTCAGGGGACCTGGGCTGGCATTTGAGCTCTGCTGCTCGATCTCTGTGTTATCCTGGCCAAGGCTCTTCCCCTCATTGGACCCTCATTTCCCACCTATTAATCCAGGACTTTTCCATCTCAGCAGTATTAGTATTTTGGACCAGGTAAGTCTTTATTATGGGGAGCTATCCTATGCACTTATAGGATGCTTCACAGCATTCCTGGCCTCTAGCCTTTAAGTCAGTAATGCACACACACCATTGTGACAACCAAATGTCTCCTGAGAAGCGAAATTGCACCCAGCTGAGAACACTGTAGTAATAAGAAGAATAAGATCAATCCACTTCCAGATGATTCTATTCCAGAAAAGAAGAATCTCTGCCCTCTACGTGCTGGAAGAGGTTCATGGAAATAACCTGCTACCAAGTAGTGGCTGCTCCATCCAGCAATAGTGCCTGTCGTGGGCTCCTGCTGGTCTTTTCTGTTAAGTCTGAACACCCAGCAGTGGCAGTGTCAAGACAGCCCTTAGGATGCATAAGTTCATGTTTTTGAGCCCATGAGCTCAGGAGTGAGTCCTTTGTCCCTGCCACTACAGTCACTTTGCTCATGAGCTCACTGGCCACGCCTGGGACAGCTGGCTAAAGAGGGTAACCAGTAACCACAAAGCAAGTTGCTCACCTGATCACTGAAGTCTCCACTGCAGTGATCTCCCTTAGTGAGCATTCAGAGAGCACAGATCTTCACAGTCTGTCCATTATGAAGAATCCATGCACATACCTCTTCCCAAGAATTCCTTGGCACCAATCTTCCCACTTTCCAAGTCATTGACTTACACTTTAACCAAACTATTCCATTCACAGCTACTCATAAATCAGTGCCTGCCCACGCTCTGGCCATCTCTATTCCAATATGGACCACCAAGGGTACTGCTTGAAGTCCAACTCACTGAAAAGCTTTGCCTTCAGCACTATCCTTCAGTCACCCACCGCCCCCCGCCATGGGGCTGTAATGTTGCTGTCTTCTATTTTGGGGGGTGCCAGCATATCATGCAGTAGCATCAGAAAACCAGTCTTGAGTTTTTATTCCTCAGTCAGTGGATCACAAGAAACTCCAGGCAGCCATAAGCATGATTTGAGAGTAAGGAGGCAGCGAGCAGGAGGCTGAATCACTCACAGCATCCAGACTTGTCCGAGAGCGGTTCTTTTATCTCCCTCCCACTTGATGATAGATGGCTGCTACACAAAGCTAAATTTAGGGCTGGCTCTGTTGAGGGAATCCTGCGTGGAAACCTCAGGCTGCCTGGTCACTTGCTCTTCGAGTCAGGCATTCAGTCTCCACCACAGTCCACTACGAAATTAGAAGCTGCTTTTCAGAAGAAAAAGGTGTAATCTGTATAAGAAGGAACCCATTTACTCTAAAATACTAGAGATTTGCACTCTGGTCCCCCTTTGGGCGTTCGCCTGAGACTACACAACATCCATATTTGCAGTGAAACCTTAGAGATCAGGACCTCCCTGGTGGCACAAGGAGTTAAGTCACAGCACTATGAAGCTGTCTGCAGCCACTGCAGCACGAGTTCGATCCCCAGCCAGGGAGCTTCCCACCTGGCACAGCGGACCTCTTCTGCCTCGCCCGCTGCTCCCCTCAGCAGTGTACTTCAGTAGATCTGCCTGTTCTGCTCCCCATTCTGTCTCTGGTGAATCCTCTCACCGCCCCCACACCTCTGGCCTGTACCCCAGCTTGTATGCATAAATAAATAAATCCTTTAAAAAAAAAAAACTTAGAGATGAGTGGGCCTACCGGATTATAAGGACCAAGTGGTAGAAAGACTTATACTAAAGCCTTAGTGCAGCAGTTTCCTTTGCCATGGCCACCACTCAAAACAGGCAGTCTTACCGGGACTCTGTTGATGGGTCAAAGTAACATGTGAAAATATAAGAGAAATGTTTCCTCCAAAATCTAAAAGCCTAATAAGTGTCATACCTCTTGAGGTAGATAGTGTAAGGTGCAGCAATTTGACTTCTGCCTTAGAGGGGATAAATCACTGTTCCATACCATTGAACCCTCAGCAATTTCACTGAGAGAGTAGACATATGAAATTTTGTAGGATTTATTTCCTACCCTTTCATTCACATATGTTGTGCTTACTGCCTCCTGTTCATCAGATGTGATAAGTCTGTCATCTGTTTAGTGCACCAGAGTTATACTTTATAGAATGTCAAGATAGTCACATTATCTGTGATAGCTCCGAACCAAGACTATGAATCTGTACTGTTGGCCCTATCTGGTAAAGAAAACTCTTCCTGGTAGTTCTCACCAATCATTATGGAGAAAAAGAAAGTAGCTAAGTCAGTGATTACATGCCAAGTGCTATTCTCAGTTGCTACAGTGAAAATACGAATATCTGGGAGATCAGCTGCAACTGGAGCCACTACCCAGCGAAGCAAACCATAATCTGGTCACTCTCCAAAACCCATCCAACCCTGCACTGGCCAAAAGGGCACATCAAATGCCTTCATAAATTTCTACAATTTCCACAGGGATAGAGGAGTGCTTCCAGTTTATTATTAAGGTGGAAAAGAAGTACCAGAAACTTTCATTTATTCCTTCCTCTTGTAATAGTCCTCACTTCATGAGTCAGAGACCCAAAGTCCAGGGATTCTTCAAGTTACCAAGTGTGTCTACTTCATTTATACATTCAGGAATTGGGGAAAATGACCGACTAGACACACACGAGCTAGGTATCCAGCACCTAACTACCTAAGTTGTCACTTTGACAGGTATGGCACAGTGGCATTTTGCATCCCTAGGAATTATAAATTCAGAGTAGTGCCTAGTAATCTCCAAAGGTCTGGGTACCTTCTCTTCCCACATACAATCACTCTAGTAAATGGACACAGGTTGTTTGGTGAGGGCCTGCAGGGAGATTATAGCACTACTGCTGGAACCTTTTGCAAGAGGCCTGACCTCCTCTTCCATTGGAAGCTTTGATCTGTAAATTAGCTTAGGTCTGGAAACTGATTAAAGGCCTTAACTCTCTGATGTGGACATTCAACTCAGATTTGGGTCACCAGTTCCAAAGGTTGGTTGACTGGTTGGTTTCTCTGTTATAATGATCAAGCAATACTCTAAAAGACTATTCATCTATTTCCCTCCTAGAGATGCAGTTAGACCCACCAAAGATCCCTATGTGTCAAGATCTGTGATTGCAGGTACATCCCTGCTGCTCTTTATGGTAAATGTACCCCCTGGTCTTTGTCATTAAGCACTGTCATTTAGCCTCGACCACTCCAGGACCCCATCATCTCCACGAAATCAGAGACCCCATCTGCATTACAGCATCCTCCTGGTAATACCTGCCCTACATAGGTGAATATCCATGGAATATCTTAAGGATGTATGGTCTCACCTCATTGATACATTTCTCAATGCTTTTAGTTAGGAAAGCATCTTCTGAGAATTTTCATGGAACATAATTTGGGATGACTATGCAGGTCACACATAATAAATCTACTCCAACACCCTACATCCTTTAGCCTGTGAATTCCCCCTTCCACATTATTCCATGGAAACTCTGGAATCTCCACTCATTAAACATAAGCTCTCTTCAAGTCCAAGTTTCAGTCAACTAACAAAGTAACCTGGTAGAGACATTTTCAGCTGCACAAATTAACACATTAAATCCAAATACACATCCATGAATTCAGAATGATTCCGTATTTTCTGCCACCCTCAGAGTTAAGTGCCATATATATTCCTCAGGATTAGGTCAAGCTCTCCATTGGCAAAAACCTGGCCATTCTTCTCATGTGCAAACTGTCTCCTCCCAGGTCATGGTGTCTTCATACCTGACCATTGGAGCTTGTTGAGATCTGACCTTTGTTATGACTCTAATGTCTGCAGAGTGTTCATGGAATGTCTTAAAGAGAATGGTCATACCCTTTCAAATCATGTGCCCCCTGTAAGGTTATCACAGTTTCAAACCAAGAAAAACTAGTCCTTTCAGAAACAAGAGGGCAAGTGCTTTCTGCTGGCAAAGGGAAGCTCAAAGTGACTCTCCATTTCATCTGAGTCCAACCAGATGTCTCTATTCCAAGGCTCAGGATCCCGTTCTTTCCTAATTTATATCCAAACTCTTCAGATGAGATGTTTGGCAATGCTGTGAATTTAACTGACATTTAAATTCTGCAACCTACACAAATTTTATGTTTGATTTTCAGCAATATCAGCCCTGCTTGAAATAGAGATTCTTTGTGATTCCATGGGAGCTCTGTGGTTCTCAAACCATGATTTGAGTTGAGAATGAAATGACCTGAACTTACCATTTTCTTTCTAGTAATCACACCAGCACCTTAAGGAATCCATCCCACACCAGTCTTTGCAATCACAATTACTGATGTGATGGCCAAGAGCAGTAGGGCTCCCAAGAGCAGTAGGGCTCCCAAGATACGTGCTTCAGTTGGCGTTCCATCAAGATCCATCATAGGTGAGAGTGTAATCACAATGTCGCCGTCCTGTGGATGACCAGCATCTCATGCCCCACTGGCAAGAACTCAGCTCTGTGCTCAAGCCCAAGGGCACAACACAACCAACTAAAGTGCCGCCTTTGAAGAGCTTCTCTTGGGACCACCCCATGCTTCCAATTTTATAGTGATTAGGGTCCAGTCAAGAGACAAAGTTCATAACCCATCATTTGAACAAGGAAGTTTTAATATAAAAAATCATTAACTAGCAACGCATATTAGTTACCACTAGGTAAAAGAGGACTCCAAAGGGCTCAGAAGCAGTAAAAAAGAGGGGAAATAAAGCAGCTCATGTGTCTAGTCCAAGGGGGAGCAAATAATGAAGGAACTAAAGATGAGAAGGTCATCCCCCAAGAGTGAGATTCAGACCTCTTCAATGAGTGACCGAGTCCAAGAAACTGCCAGGAAGTGTGGGCTGGCACTTATCTGTAGAAGTGGCCCTCTGGAGAGGGCGGAGGGAGCACCTAGGCGTTGTCCACAGTGGCCAGTGAGGTCTTGGCTCCTGTGCTGAGTCAAAAAATAAAAGATGGAAGGCCTAGAAGGGAAGCACCTGCCTGCAGCTATCACCTTACAGTGTCCCTCTAGCGCCCTCTACTGACAGAGCCTAACATTGTTCCAGAAGAGAACTTTCACAGGGGCCAGCTCCAGTATCTCCTAGCAGGGCAAAGAAGGGTATATTTGGAGCTCAGAGATAATAAATCAATAACTTTCATGGAGGAGAGGCCAACATAGAAGGAAGCAAGGAATTATTCAGAGAAAGAAGATATAGGAGTAAGAGGAAGAGAGACAGGCATTGGGCTGCAGCCCTGAGAAGAGAACTTGGTCCCTGGTTCTCTTCAAAAAGAGAACACAATCAAATGATAAACCCAGCTCAGGAAAGCCATGCTATTCAGCTTTCACATGAACAGAAAATAAAATTCCTGGACAGGTTCCCTCCCTCTCCCCACCCCTGGGAGTAAGCAGGAAGTGAGTTAAGATGCATTTCTTTTCTTTTTTTTCTTGAAGAGGCTTTCTCAGCTTTACCACTCTTGCTGACTCAGAACACCACCATCAACTCTGGATTCAACAGACACTCAAACATCCTTCAACAGCATTTTTGGCAGCTTCCTTGATGCCAAGCACTGAGTGTGGGAATCTTTTGACAGTGGGCCTCTGCTCAACCTGTCTACAGTTATCTGTCTGGGCTGGACTGACTGAGTATTATGGGGGCGCACTGACTCACAAACAAGAGAAACTGCCAGAAGTTGCTATGGTCCAGGTTTGGACTTGCCAGTATATCTGTGATGATTCCAAGAGCAAAAGCTTTGGTACCAAGTGACATGGGTTCTAATCCTATCTTAGTTCCTTTCTAGCTGTGTGGCCTCAAGCAATCTACCTCACCTCTCTGAACCTGTTTCCTCACATATCGAATGTTTTTGGTAGTATCTACCTCTCAGGATTGCTGGGAAGATTGGGCCAATGTCTGTACTGTGCAAGGACGTGGCAGGGAGGGTGCCCACCACACCAAAGCTTACACCACACCTGAAGTTTCAGACTCTGGCCAGCGGCCTGACACCCTCAAGCAACGTCAGCCCAGTGTCACTCGGGGATGTTGAATCAATGGCACCCTACGTGAAATGTGCTCCTGGAGAGCACCTAGCCCCGCCTCCTCAATGGGCAGGTGAGCCCCAGAGAGGGAAGGTGTTTGCTCAAGGCCACACAGCATGGTGGCCACATCAGCACTGGAACCTGGCCTCAGGGCATCAGGCCCTTGCCCAAGTGGAAGAACAAAAATAATGTGCTTAATCGTATGGACATTGGAGGAAGATAATTCACATTCTGGCTCTGCACCATCACTCATTCAGTCAAAATTCACTGAGTCCTGACATGTGCCACGTTCAACGCTGGGGACCCAGAGGAACCAGACCTGCGTGCCACCTCAGGACACTCAGAGAAGGCCTCTCAAGGCAGGGCCATCTGAACTGAACACTGGGAAATAGACATCAAGAAGGAGCCAGCCACACAGACAGGAAGGGCATCCAGGCAGCCTTCAGAGTGATGAGAAGAAATGAGGTAGAGACAGCAAAGGAGTAAGCAGGAGACGCAACAGAAAGAGGGCAGGGCCTTGGAAGTCATGGCCAGGAGCTCAATCAGATTCACAGATAGTGGGAGGTCCATGGAGGGCTGGAGCAGACCGGTGAGGTCAGTGGCTTATTTTTATCAAATGATCGCTCTACTGTTTGTGGGACACTCAGTGGCTCTGTGACCTTGGGCAAGTCGCTTATGCTCTCTGAGCCTCGATCTGCTCATCTATAAAATGGGGATAATTATATCCACCTCAAGGTCATGGAGACTGAAGTGTGACAGTCCACACAGAATGCTTAGCCGCATGCTCCGGGCATTGTGAGAGCCGAGCACAGCTTTGCCTTTTCACACACGGCACCCGAAGCCCTTGTCCTCCACCAACAGGACACGGGTTGGCCTGGAGCGGTTAAAACCACAGGTTCTTCCAGCTCCATCAGCACCAACCCCGCCTCCCACTGCCCTGGAGGCACCCCAGCCGTGGCAGTTCTCAGAGGAGGCCCCTGAGACTCACTGAGGACCCACCTCAGTGCCCCCTCCAGGAGAAGGCTCAGACATAGGGCCTTGGATGCCAAAGTCCCTGCCCACGTGACCGCACCCCGATTTCTGCACTGCCCCAGCCACTGGGCGTCTCCTAAGTTCCTGCCCATGGGAGGTCAGCCAGAGGGTCAGCACAGTCCAGGGACAAGAAGCGGCTGGGCCCGCTCTCAATTAGGGCCTCGCCGACGGCCTCAGCATCCATCAACGTCCGGCCCCCTCTCCTGGGTGCTCAGGATACACAGCGTGTCCCAGGCAGGGGCCGGCAGAGAGGTCGTGAGAAGTAATAATGGCCTTGGCCGGCTCCTGCGGCCAGATTTATTTGACATAAAGAAACTAATTTAGCTCCTGGCGGTAACAGGCAGCTGGCCCTGTGCGCTTGCAGAAATGCTATTTGCTGGGAGCTGGTGGGGGGACTTCTGCTTCACACCTGCTCAGACGGCCACCCGGGCAGAGCTGGCCCCTCCCGGCTGGCCCCTCCCGCTCCTTGTGCCCCTTGTCTGCGAGGCCACCGCCCCTGAGAAGCAGCGCCCAGGCCACGAGCTGGCCCCAGGGCGTGGCCACCAGGGAGTCCTCTGGCTTTCGACACCACCCAGCCGGCCTGGAGCTGTGGAGTCAGCCCACACGCGGGTTCAAGTTCAAGTCGCAGTTCTGTCCGATGAAGGCTGTGACTTTGGGGAGGGAACCCCCGCCACCAACCCTGCTTCCTCGGTCCTGCTGTAAAGAGCAGCTGTGTGGGTTCAGGAAGAGACAGAGATGCAGGTGCCAC